>JAZGTK010014679.1:0-13603 GCA_036877625.1 Ambastaia sidthimunki
AGCTTACCGTTGAGTTCAGCACCTCCAGAGTGAGGTTCTGCGGAGAGGCACTGGGGACTGAAAAACACAACACATTTATTACAGAAAGAAAAAAGAGACCCTCACAGCACACTGCATCCTCAGAAGATCCCCAAGCTTCTGACATTAATAGCACGACTGATATAATTGGCTTATCCGCTGAGACCCGCCTTCAAAAACTTGACTCAACTTGGGAGGAGTGTTTATTTCAGGACACAGCCGGGGGTGGTGTTTTTACACCTTTATTCTGCTTATCTTATGCGCCTTGCTCAAATTAACGGTGGAGGACTGCGCTCACGGCGGGTATGTTAGCAGCCGTCATAACGCCAATGTTAGCGGCCCGCTTTAATAGAAGTCTTCATTATCTTATTTACACTACGCTGTTTTCCTGCTTTCTGTCAGCGTGTCTCCAGACACTACAGCCGTGGAGGGAATATGTGAGATTCCACCTGTCACACACTCTGTCTTCCTGTAGTTCTTTCCTCACCGCACAGAGATACGAAAGGAAGAGACAGAGAAAGACTAACTCTGCATTACAGGTGCAATCCTGCTCCAAAAGCTGGTACTGGAATGTGTATTATTAAGCGTGTAATATCAATGTCAAATTTTACAGCTTTACATTTGTCTGACTCATCATCATTTTGCTGTGTAAACCAGTGTGAACGTGTTACCATGGCAGTTACATGCTAACAGCGCTCGCTGTTTACTGTCGGGAAGACATGATTGACAGCTCTCATATCAACACTGACACAAAAACATGCTCATGAATACTAAGATTAATTCTCTGACAAATCTGTGTGGAACGTCAAGTCTTCATCAAAGTACAGGCACTTTTAAGAGCTATTTGAAGCCCAAGTCAAGATGGAGGAAGAAAATCAAACAGGCACCAAAGGAAAAGGAAGCGAAGAGGTTCAAAGGAACACTTCAAATCAGGATGGATGAAGCTCACCATCAGAAAGCGTTCGGACTGTAACGTCCTCTGTTGAAACTCCAGGTCCGTGCTTGTTGTACGCCACCACTCGGAAATTGTACTCCATAAACTTCTTGAGTCCTGTCATAGTGTGGGAGAGACCTGTAACGTCCAAGTCCTGCAAAAGATTTACCCAGAGAACCATGACAGGGAATTTACTAAATTACACTTCAAGAGCAAGAAATTAGGTTTTATATAATGTGAACATCCCTCCTCCCTATTGACAAAGATGTCTCAGTATCACACCTGCTCTGAGTCCTGGCCCTTCTCAATGTAGAAAAGTTTGTAGGTCTGGATCTCCCCGTTTCCCGTCACTGGTCTTTCCCAGGTCAGGGTGACCGAGGTGGGCCCAACAGACACCACCTGCAGATTGGGGGCCGGTCCGGGTACCTGAACTGAGAGAGACAGGAAACAGGAAGTAAAAGTTAAGCGCTCCAACAATAGACACTGGAACACAAAGAAACACGAATGTCATGCCTGCATGAATATATAAAGTTCGTATTTTTTTGCCTTTATAAAAAGTTTTGCGAACAACAACTAAAAGTAGAAGAAAAGACAGACTGTTCTTCTATACTCTAGATTTAAGTGTATGTTTGAAAACACAAAGGACCACTGAAGTAATTTCTTCAGTTTCTTCCACTGCTTATATTTCTACTTGAAGTTCCTTTTTTCTTTGTTTGACACATTTTTTTGTTACTTTTTTAAACTTCGGCAGTGCACTGACAGGTTTCAACCCCCCGCAGTTGGATACTTTAAATAACTACAATATTACATAGCAAAAGACGACAATTCTGGTAAGAACACAGCAACAAAACACCGCTGAGGATATTTCAACACTTCAACTGAGTGAAATGCATTGTGGTCCACAGGTGGGATCTAAAGAAAATACTTTCTGACCTAGAAAGACCTGAACAGATTTCCAAAGAGAATTGTTGTGGCTTTAATTCAGTTTGTCCTACAGTGACATGGTGAGTGACTGTAGTTTATCGCACATGACACACTGACAAAACAACTTCGGAATCCCAATTCACACTGAAGCATATACTTCACTGCTGATGGGCTGAGTATGTACTGCAGTGAAAAGTATGTCAGTATTGGGACGTACTGTCATAAAATTGTGCCTTGACATCAAAAACCCTTTTGTCATATACTGTAAGTGTTGTTAAAATATAGATACCCCTGACTGTAAATTCTGAGCTGTGTTCAAAGCTAAAATAAAGATAAAAACAGACCTATCACTGCACATACTATATTAATTGTGTTGCCACATTGTTTGATTTAATAAATTGAATTGGAAAAAGATGATGTATGAATATTTTTAGGTTTATACATTTTAACTTTAACATCAGTAGCTCCTGACTATTATTCTTCACTATGTTTATATACAGAAAGTCACAAACTCATCCTCATTTATATGATGGAGATTGTGGGTAATATTTGCTGACAAATATTACTATGCACAGATGTACATTGAGAAACAGTGTGCCATCTGTGGACCTTTTGCACCATGATTCTCCTGATACATCTGGTCTCATACTATACACATGTACTATGTAGGACAGAAAGTATGCAAACCAAGGTTCAACATATTTTTTCTTCATCTATCACTCTCTTTCAAACCCTCTGAGGGGATAAGATCCTGCCAGCTGGCGTTTTCACCCGACCGCGTCCACCCACCCCAAGCAGGAGCCTCCAGAGACCAGCCTGCACAAGCATCTCCTGTAGACTTCCCTGATAGACTAGACCACACCTGCATCTACAGCTCACCTCCAGGTCTGCTCTCATCAATACTAGCAGCCTGTTTCCATGGCAGAAGCTGCCAGATGACCACCCAGATGTTTACCATTCCACCCACCCTCACAGTGAAGTCCCAGCCAGGATGCCAACATTTGAACAGAACCAGGGATCCCCAGATCAACTATTTTCCAGCAAGCAAACAGACTCTAGGTTTGGGCTAGGCAAACATGCTCAAAACAGGCTTGAAGTGGATGTGTAAAGAGTATAGAAAGTAACCTCAGACCTAGCCAAATGTCCAGGGTTGTGGTCAAACATGCAGTTGAAGTATTTGCACATGTGTTACATTTGGGTGTGTTTAAGTGTGAGATGATGTTTTACCTTCCGGCTGTGTGGCCACCGTAAGTGGGGCAGAGCTCTCGCCCTGGCCGTTGGCGTTGGACGCGACCACCCGGAAGGTGTACTTTGTGTCGGGGACGAGGTTCTGAACAGTGACCTGCATCTCTCCCGGTCCACTGGTGTTCTCCACGCGCTCTCTGAGAGCAGAACCATGATGTAAAAGAAGTGACCATTTACAAAACAGCTAGATGGGCCACAGAGACACTGATTCCCTCCAAACTTTATATTCTGTCATCATTTACTGACTGAGCTTCTCCATATAATGAAAGTTTAATGGGACTTTGAAGTTGCAAAAGGTTTCAGACATTTGCAAAGAGGAGGATCTGAATAAGTTATTTTGGTCTGTTGGTCAAATAAACCATCATATGAAAGTGAAAGTGACATGTTTTTTGTCAGTTATGGTTACCCTTAACCGAAATGTGACCTCTGCATTTAACCCATCCCCAGTGAGGAGTGAACACACACTGCAAGTCGTGAACACACACACCCAGGGAGCAATCGGGGGTTAGGTGCCTTGCTCAAGGGCTACCTGCTGGAACTGGAACCGAACCAGCAATCTACTGATTACAAGCCCAACTCACTAACCAGTAGCCCACAACTGCCCCCTGACTTTAGAAGAAGAGCAATAGTTTGAGTATTTTTCAAAATATTTTACTTCTGTGCTTCATGGGTTAGAATGAACATAGTTGCATAAATGATGATAATTTTTTTTTATGGTGTAAATTTTCCAACAACACACAAACACCATCACATGTTTTGGCATCTTTGGGTGCTATGGGAAAAGTGTCAAGTTATGGCCGACCTGTTAGTGCCGTCCAGACTGTAGAAGACTGAGTAGCTGATGTTCTCCCCGTGCGGCTCTGCAGGAAGTCGCCACGTCAGCTTGATGAAGCGGGTGGACACCAAAGACGCCACAACGTCCCGCGGGGCTGATGGGGTGGGGCCAGAGCGCTCGGCCGGGCTGGACGCTACATGGTCAGTAGTGGCATCAGTCAGTGAGGGTAGAGCAGAAGGAAGGGCAACGTCTTGAGTAGGTGGGGGGTAACAAGGAGGGTAAATTAAAGATACAGAGGTTGGGGAGGAGAGGAGGGCGAGAAAACAAAGAAAAGAAGAACAGAAAAGAACAAAATAAATTGACATAACCAAAAAGACAACTACAATGACTCAAATCATAAAGAAACAGTACATTTACTATGAAACAAGACAGCAGGAAATGGAGGCTAAACGTCAAGCTCAACATGCAACCACGAGATGTTTGGAAACACAAGCACTGCAGGTCTGGGGGGAGGAAGATCATTAAGAACATTCAGAGCAGTAAAGCTGTTAATTACAGTCTCACATCTGTCTCTGCAATTCAAACACACTGATGATTTCATCTGGAATAATAACAGCATGTCCAACAAATCAGCTTGTGATCCCCTAGACAAAAAAATAGTGCAACTTGAGTGTGTGAGTGTGTGTATACATGTATAAGAATATCTGTCTGTCTGTCTATATGTGCGTGTTACTATAGATATACACACACATATGTCTATTATCCTGTCTGTCTGTCTGTCTGTCTATATTTGCGTGTTACTATAGATATACACACACATATGTCTATCTTCCTGTCTGTCTGTCTATGATACATAAATAAAATGCCTTTCCTGGGGATAAGTCATGAAAAAAAACAAAAAAACAGTTACAGTTATACAAACAGTTAAAGCCACAGATACATGTAACACTAAATCCTGCTCAGCCTATCAGTGACAGGAAGAAGAGTTGATTGGATAACAATTTATGCAAAACTAAACAGAGGCTGCTATTCATTATGCTTGTTTGTGTAAACCAGCCCGGCACACCAATAAAGAGAAATCTCTCAGCGGAACTAAAGCACCACTGAAATTACACTGAGAACAAAACAGAACTAAAATCTAAACACAATCAAAAACAACAATGGAACCGTTAGAACAAAATACAAAAAAACCCAAACAAAAATATTCAAAAAAACAAAAACAAGGAAGTGTATATAAAAGAAACAACAAAATGAGTAACTGAGCTCCAAGAAATCTTTAGGCATTCCTGCTAAACGATATTAAAACTTGGCCAAACTGTTCAAGCTCACAGCTTGTGTGCGGGCATCGACCTCGGGTGCGAGTTGCACCTTACGCCCTGAATACATCACCCTGCCCGAGGCACAGCGGGACTAATGTGTGACAGCGAGGGTGCGAGTGGGCGAGGCGTTTGCTGGCCTGCGGCGTCTGGATCAGAGACGGGCATCAGATACCAGCTGGAGACAGTCATGTGCCAAACCGGGCACATCCGCCCACCCAACGGAGCTTCCTGTTCATATCCTGACTCAGCAGCAGAGATAGAACAACCCACACGTAAAGATTAACCCAAGATAGAAACACCATTCAATAAAAACACTGTGCTAGAAAACGAAAAAGCAACACTATGCATTTTCCATAGGTGTTACAAAAGTAACATGACCCCTAACCATTAAAACAATGGCACCATGGGACTTCCAACGTCAGCGCTGTTTAAAATACCTGCAATAACACAATCTATATTTGACATTATATCCTGTTACATTAAGATCTTTGTTTGCTTAAACAGCTCGGTGTGATAAAGTTACACTCAAACGAACAGGACAGAGCCAATCTTAAATCTCATTTCTCTGCATGGGCAAAACAGCAAGATAAATGATTATACTGCCCTTCAAAGGGAAGATCTGAAGACAGGAAATGACATCAAGCACAGAGGGGAACCTGAGATTTTATTACTATTAGATATGGTACCAAAAAACCCTATGAAATAAAACAGAAATAGAACTGTAAAATACACCTGAGGGTGTGGATTTAATCAGAACGGGATGCCAAGACACTTTGGTTTGAAGTTCTGTACCTTTTATTTAATATAAGCAGAGATGTTGAATGATATATAGAAAAAATATATCTCCTTATATATCAGCCTTATATATCAATTTTCACACACTGGAAAGATTAAAAAAGAATCATAATTTCAACTGAACAGCCATTCGCTCCAAATACAGATTCAAAACTAAATTGAACTTTAACAATATATTTGCTACTGCAGTTTAAATCAGAGAAGTTATTAAAAGATTTCTGTCTTAGCGCTATCTTGCTGGCAAGGTTTACAAAGTTAGTCTAATGACATGGAAACAAGAAAACTTATTGGCTAAATGAAAAGTGCATTAAAGGAATAGTTTAAATATGGAGGCATGTCGATACTTTCAAATATCATTAGTTTCTTACGTGTTATGAGACTAGTTGTTTCCATTTTTGGGAGAACTGTTCCTTTAAATTAATCACAGTGTTTAATTTTATGTTACTAGTAACATTTACTGAAATACATGTTACTAGTAACATTTACTGAAATACATCTTGAATATTTGACACCTCAGGTACACACATGAAATCTTAAAGGAAAAAACATTCAGTGTCAGAGCTTTAGTACACTGTTTGGTACACTGTTTCAGAAAATTGTTAAAATTTAAACAAAAAACAAAAAAAAATGACAGGAGAGGGAGATAAAAGAGGGAAACGAGTGCCACAGTGTTCTGTGATGTTGTGTTAATTTGAAAATGGAATAAAAGTGTCTTCTTGAAGATGAAACCGTATCTGCTTTGAGGTGCCACTACAAAGGTTACAAGCCGACACGTTCCTCACAGCTGAAGAAACCCGTCAAGACCTTGATCTTCACTCTTCCTAATGTGTCTGCTTATCGAGATGAAAGGTGAGGATCATTTTCCCCTCAAACGTTTGTTTATTAGCGTGAAGATTTGATTTATCCGGCCCCCTGGTATCTGATGGTGATGAAGTTCTCTGAGTGAGGTCTTCAACACTTTGTCATGAATTTCAATGAATTTCAAATCAAATTCTATGGTCTGAGGAACATGTGGATCTTCCCGTACATCACACAGAACATCAGTTCTACTCGAAATTCTATTCCACCAGCAGCTTATACAACAATTACTTCTGTTTCAAAGTATTTGTTTCACCCTAATGGAGGGGAAATCTGGATTCATCAGCTTTATTTGTAAAATTTAATTTGTTTGCTAAGACTCAGGGTTTTACTTTAAAGATCTATTGCTGATCCAGTCAGCTGATTCAACACCAACAGCGATCAGACCTGATGGGTCTGTTTGCGTAACCTCTGAACCACATGAGGGCTCGATTACGGCATGCCAGTCAGGAACAGGAAACCCAACCTGCTCTCCTGAACAACAACCACTCCAACCCAGTTATTCATATCTGTGCTGTTATTTTTGGATGTTATGTTATGACCTCAAGATCATCGTCATCATTACAGTCACCGGCCACGCGGCGGAGAGTGATGGCAGGAAGTGGAGAGGCCAGGCGCGTGTACCACTTCCTGTCATGGCCCAAAAGGGCTGAACGCCTGCGGAAAGCTTCCTGTATGGAGTTGGTTGATAAAACAGCAGGCACTGCAGTCAGTAGAGTTAAAAAAACACATATTTAAGCAACAAGGCATCACCTATAGTCATGGACGCTTAAGGCATTTTTTATCCATAGCGACATGCAAATGATGAAGATAAAAAGCGATTAATCACACAAGCAAACATCTCTCAACGCACCGAAATGCTTGTTTGATCCTCGTTTGATCTAAGAGAGCGATCGCAACACACCTTGGAAACCCACCCTGCAGTCAGAAACCCCGGGCAGCTCATCAATAGCCATTCACAAAATCCAATAACATCTGATTGCTCATCAATGGAGCAAAACATTCACAGAACTGAAGGTGTAAAACCGTCAAAGGCGAACACAGCGGAAAATGAAACTCCAATCAGGAGATGATGTTCACCACAAAACACACTCACAATAAACATCCAAAATCAGAGTCAACAGGTTTAATGGTACATGGGGAGTTATTAAGCAGCGCTGGGTGGTGTATATACTGTGCTACAGAAGAAGTGTGTTGACCAGTAGATTCTGCTTTACTGTTTAATTTACTATACTAGCTTATACTGTTACACACACTGCCTGAGACAGAATTACTGCTGAAAGCAGAAAGATGATATATTGGCACTGTAAATTTCAGTGTATACCATAATAGACGCATAAAAAATGATACAGACAAAACAAATGTGTAGTTTAGCCTAATTCTCATGAGATAAATATCCACGCTCCATCTAACACCCACACACACACCCACACACACAAAAACAAACACACACACCAGGGGAGAGTGTTAAAGGAAGTCTTGATTGTGTGTTGGTGAGTGTGAGAGTATTGAGAATATTGTATATGCGTGACTGATGCATCTATGAAATAATTCAGCAATCATTATAAGATAGCAAATTTTGGTTTATCTATCTGCCAAACTGTCAGAGCTCCAGGAATCGCTTACCCAAAAATCACTATCATTAATGCACAAATTATAGTGTTTGTATTGTCTTAAATATAAATCTGGCCTTCTACCAGTAACTTTAGGAACTGCATCCTAACACAAGTTTTAAATCGCAACATAACAACAACGGTTTGCAAACAAACTTAAAAGGCACAAAATTCACAATGCAGATCAATAGCCAAATCAACAGAAGCTCTCAGACTGATTTTCAAGGGTCCTGAAGTGGATTTTTTTTAAACCAGAGAAAGCTGTTGTTTAATAGGAGAGAGGCTACAACTGGTGTTGATGGGAAATAAAGATCTCATGCAGTGAATGACATCCACAATCACCCAAAACTCCAGAGGCTTAAAATAGTTAATGAGTTATTACCCCCCATATATGAGCTTTAAACCTATTATTTGACAAACAACATTTACAACAATAATTAACTGTCGACTCTATGTCCTACTGCTAATGAATCACAAATAGATGCTTTAATTTATGAATTTCTCTGGGCTCTGATTTGATGGCAAATGTCTTAACATGAGCTCAAAGACCAAGTGACCTCAGCCATGTTGTCCAGATTAATTTCATAGCTATATGCTCTCACGGTGCATCAACAGTTTGATCTATTTTTAATTTCACTGAAGGAACATTTGATAAAACAAGACAAAGTTGTAACTCATTTAAACATAAGTACAATCTGTGTACATCTGAGCAATTAAACATTTCTGTGGGGCAATATGAGACTGCATCCCTTTCTAGTTGACATGACAACAGAAACACATTTAATAACTGTGTGTGCGACATGTCAATCACTGAAATCAGAACTTTAGCGTGATGGAATTTCCTGTTGGCTGATCAAATTGCAGCACAATTTTTTTGAGCAAAGTTATTGCTGACAGATAATTTTTATTTACGTTTTAATAGTTAATGTTGAATACTACTGCAGAATTTGTTTTGTACGTTGTGTGCTTTTGAAGAACAGTAACAATCCCTGTCAGGAATTTCAACTATTTTAGCTGGTTTATTACGTGTCAGGCTAGAGTAACTACATTTCCCATAATTCCCTGTGGTAGCATTAGAATCATCAAAAACACTTGTAAATCATCAATTACACATCTAATGCACATCCTCTTCTCTTTATTCAGTTGCATCAGCACTAAAAATCCTTGTGTGTGTGTGTCAGGAAGTAAAAATGCTAAACGCATATATTTCCCACCAATGAAAATCAGTCCTGTCCTAATAATGACTTCATAAGTACAAAATTCCCAGGAGGCTTTGCAGGAAGCGTCTTCTTCTGTGCTGAAATCTGACTGCTAATTAAAGATGTCATTGAAATCTTGTTTGGCAAAGCAGATTAAGTGTTTCCTGGTTCATACGAGTTCTGTCTGTGCAAACTAAACTTCCTCAACCCATTTAGCCGAGAGAAACTCGCATTATTAAATTATATGTAAAGTTACACAAACACAATGCAGGGCCCTGGAGTAAACGTGCTAATGCAACGCTGAGCATGTGAAAATGAAAAGAATGCACATCTAATTAAACATTCAGCAGCAAGATCGCTACGAGTGAAAAAACACCAGAGACTCGCACCCGCGCCAGGTGCTAGAAAGACATCTCGCATCCAATCAATGCAGCGTCATTTACGCCTCTCTGCTATACGTGTGAAAACACGTGCTTGAGCTTTTATTGGGTGCGTGGAAACACGCAAATGTTGCGCGTGAAAAAGTCTGAGATTCAGTGGGAAGCTACAGGAAAAAGGAAATACATTTTTTTTAACTGATACACAATCATAATAATTGTAAGCTTATCTTAGCCATAGCCAGATGATTGGTTCTCCACCATTGGATCTGTGTCAAGCTCTATAGTACCCAGAGAAAGCTAGCTGTTAGCAGGTACATTCATCTCAATGCAGTTTGGTCCTGACCAATGAGATTTCACTGTGGGTGGGCTACCAGGCCAAACCCAAACCAAGCAAATGACACAATGTCTTTGTGTGGTCACAGTTGATAATGATAAAAATGGAAACATTCAGTTAGATTGCTCAGGATACACAACATATACTAAACCTGCACTTAGGACTCATCCCCAGAAAACACTATTGATGGACTGAAATGGCTCATTCACTGATAATAATTACAATGTTCAGTTTCACACGATCAATGTGTGTATTGGTCTCTGGCTGATTTTAAACTAAAATGTACAAAAGCAATGAGATTATTCTTTAAGATCTTAGGTTCAGCCCTGCAGATTTGAGCGATATATGATGATGATGGTAATTAAACACAGAGAGAGTTTACCTAGATCCAGTATTATCAGCTGTGCGCTGGCCTGGATGTTTCCAGCGTCGTTTTCAGTTAAACACTGATAAAAACCCTCGTCCGATTTCACTAAACCCAAAACCTGCAGGTTGTGCTGCTTCTGTGGAGACACATGCATCAAAACAGACCATTACAATCACACTGAACAACATTTTCAGCCAGTTATTATTTGTAGAAACACAAAAATATCAAAATGGTATTGTTGCAGAAAGATTCATTATTTTTAAATTAAATTATTAAAGGCTTTAATTATTTTTGTCTGACCTGCTGGATGGTAATTTAACACTTTTCACAGGTTGATTTCAAATGATTTAACCATTAACATGGAGGCACAAATCACATGTTCATCACAGAGACAAGATAATATATTTCATAATTTCATTCTGCATTCTCAGTGTTTGTCAAACTACATTTGGCAGTTTTCAATTCAACTCTGTTATTGTGAAGTAAAGATTCCTCAAACAAATACCTCTACAAATCATGTGATGTGTAGTACAGTTGTCATACAGAATGGGTGTGTTGTACAGGACGGGCACGTGTCATACAAACAGGTGTGTGTTGTACAAAATTCGATTTACCACAATTCTGAAATAATCGCTCGGAATGACCGTGTCTCCATCCTTCATCCATTTTACAGTGGGCGGTGGTGACCCTGTGACATCACACTCAAAGATGATATCCATGGACTCCTGGGCGTAGGTGTTGGAAGGTCTCATCAGAAACCGTGGAGGAACTATCAAAGAAATGAACAAATGCTCTTATGAACCAGCAAAACAACGTAGTGCAACATCCCATCACACCGAGTAATGTGATAACAAGAATCTAGCACCAGTTGAAGTGGTCTTGCTTTCAAATGCCTTCACAGTTCCCATGGCAACCGTATCTGTCATGGAACAAGCTAGTCTGTGACCTCTCGTAGTGTTAATGACTTAGTGTGCAGGTGATGTTAAGATGTTCAGCTGGGTGGAACAGAAAAAGAGTGAAGACAGAGAAACACTAAAAATAACAGATTCAGACTCACAGGACGTTTTATCAGCAGCTGATAAAAGAGAATGAAAGATTCATCAGGGATGAAAGATTCAGAAATAAGCAGCTCCTTCACACTGTGAGAGGAAATATTTGTCTGAGCAAACAACCTTCAGTGATGACGTCTCTGGAATCAAACTCTGGTGAATCAGTTTGTTTTTTGGCCGTGATCAACAAAAAATACTACCTTCCGATTGCTGTATACTGTGTACTGAATGCTGCCTGGCATGTTAAGTACACTACAGTAAACGTTTCAGGCAGCAGTATTCAACATCCGTCACACAATCTCAGTATGCATAATAAATTAAGGGGACTAGTGTCTAGTGTCTACTACTAAGTACTGAAATACACAGATTGGAAACGTACACAATTGTGCACTAGTCATTCCTCAGAACATCCTTTTATCTTATTGGGAACTTAAAAGCGTCACCCAGACGAGCATTAAAAACAATTTCCATGGTTTATTATGATCCTGCTAATCTGAGAGCAGGAAAATCTCAGCATGTGAACTCTGGTTCTAAAATGATCCCAGCAGAAAACTTATGAGTGCACTTCACATGCAGATATTAAGAGATTAAACATGTCAGTGTTTAATAACCCGACACTACAGCAGGTCGCTTTATAATTCTGCTGCTGTTCTTATCGTCTGGATAAAAACACCAGCAGTCCCTGCACAGTCAGAGCTAATGACTCAAACACAAAAAATATCACATAGAAAGTGGAGAAAAAACTTGGAAACATCGGCTATAAAAAAGTACAGCATAAATTACACCCACGTCGCTGAAAATAGAACAAACAGCATGAAAGGGCTAAAAATATCAATCCAGTCAGTTTCCAGAAATGTTCAGGGTTCAAAACAAATCAATGCCATCGATTGCCACAGAAAATCATTTCAATTTCCTCATTCGGTTTGCAAAAAGAAGCGTAAATCCTGTTTACAGTTTATAGCGTTTACAATAAAAACCTGTGGGGCAGGACAGTAAAAAACAGTAAAATACAGTAACCTGTAAAATAGACCATAAGATTTACACATTATAACTCCTAACATGAAACTACAGCGTTTAAATCATTTGCATGTGCATAGATTATGGATGTGACAATCCACAAAATACTGTTAACATGAAGCAAATGCTACGGCTGTAATTAAATTGATATAGTATAACTATAGGTTTATCAGCTTGGAAAAATATTCCCAATACTGAAAGCACTATTTAAATAAAATAAAATTCAAGCAGCACATTTCTGTTTTTAAATCCTCTGAAGTTTCTTCTAGTTGACTTCCACTGTAAGTGAATTGATGTAAATGTGATTTTTGTTTGCTACAATTGACTATAAACCCAAAATCTTCCTTTCAAAAACTGCAGTGAAAGAACAATGATGCATTAAATGCACGAGAACTGTTTTACACTCAGTGATGCACCTGCTTTATAAAGTGACACTACAAACACATGAACAGCCTCTGTGGCCACCTGTGTGTGTGTGTGTGTAAGGGTTTGGCACAATGAGAGTTATATTTTTACCCATCAGAACCCAAATCAGATGTACTGACTCTCTCACGGGAGATTTCACTTCCTGAGGCCGGTGACAAAGCGTGCGACCGTGCGTCAGCGCCTGTACGAGAGCCTGATAAAGCTTGTAAAAAAACGTCAGAATCTATCAAAACTTGAATCTCTCAGGTGGCCAACTGCATCTATTCTAGTTCAGATCAACAGCAGGGGGTGAAAAAAACAGACCTCAGATCAGAGGGGTGACAGAATCTCACACACACACACACACACAC
>JAZGTK010014680.1:0-13602 GCA_036877625.1 Ambastaia sidthimunki
AATATGCTTAATTGGTAGTAGGCTTTCGAGCCTATACAGCTTGGAGTAAGACAACATGCATAAAGAGGATGATGTGGTCAAAATACTCATTTGCCTAATAATTGTGCACTCCCTGTATTTTAAGGTTAAATTATTATTAAAGGAGATCATATAAAAAAAACAGGGTAGGCATTTTTCCCGGAAACCTATTTTGTTATGCTGGTTGAAAGTCTCACATCCTGATAGCAGTCACTAAGTTAAAGTGCTTTAAGTATATTTATATAAATATCTTCTGTGGAACACAGACGCAGGACCATAAACTGCTCATGCAATCATTGCATTTGTTCCGAATGCAATGATGGGATGTCCTGCTTGCCTGTCAAACTATGTTTGTGCATACCTCTGCATACTATTGCAGGAGGCGTGGCTTTGTAGAGCACTCTGAATGAAGGGCGGGATCATATAAAAATTAGGTTGCTACTGTTAGCCCATCCTGAATTATCTACTCTACCAGGTTACTGATAGCGGTGGCTGTGTATTTTACTTGCTTTTGTTATTTAATCAGTCTTGACATGTCATCTGGGTTTCATCCACAGCATGTGCAACGAGTTCTCTCAGATATTTCAACTGTGCCAGTTTGTGATGGTACGTATTTCAGACTGTTACTCTCTCATACAGAAAGACTCATTCCAGCTGTTTAAGTTTGTGAAGGTATATACAAGCATACCTAACTAATTAGACAAGCAAACCATTTTTTTAATCTGTGTATTTCAGGAAAATTCCCAGAATGCCCCTCTGGTTCATGCTACTTTAGAAACTCTGCTGAGGTTTCTCAACTGGATTCCGCTGGGTTATATCTTTGAAACTAAACTCATCAGTACTCTGGTGTACAAGGTAACACTTCTTGCTGTCATATAATCTTTGTGAGATATTAAGAATACATCAGTAATCTGTGTTGCTTTTACTTTTAATAGACCAGGTATTTATTTTCATTACTGCATGTACAGTCAGTCGCTATTGCAAACAAAACCCAGATTAGGTGATCAGGTGTTTGTTTTGCAGTAAAACTGTATGTTATCCTGTATGTAATTTTTACATGTATATTTACCAAATTAATGAATAAACAAACATCAAATGATGATTGACTGGAAATTATTTTATGACAATTGAAGAGACATGATGCTAGCAGAGCTGCTAGGAACTTGATTGTCTGTGGATTTCAGGAAACTTGGTTGTTGTACACTGAACTGATTATGTAGCTTTGAAATTATATAGCTTTATGGAAGGACTACAACAGGAATCATATTTAAAGGATGATGTATTGAATATATACATTCAGAATCATTGGTCTTTAGGGTAACTGTTGGCTCCTCTCTACTATCGTGTTGTTCTGTAGTTTCTGAATGTGCCGATGTTCCGCAACGTTACGCTGAAGTGCTTGACTGAGATCGCAGGGGTCAGCGTCAGCCAGTATGAGGAGCAGTTTGTCAGTCTCTTCACTCTGACCATGATGCAGCTCAAGCAGGTAACACACTTAATTCTGTAAGTTTGCTGACTCTTGTATTCATGGTAACGAGCACCAGATGATTTTGGAGCTGTCTCATATTTTCCTTCCACTTTTTCTTAAACTTTTTTGTTGTGTTAAAGATGCTTCCCCTGAACACCAATATCCGACTGGCATACGCAAACGGTAAAGACGATGAACAAAACTTCATTCAGAACCTTAGCCTGTTTCTCTGCACCTTCCTGAAAGAACATGGACAGCTTATAGAGAAGAGATTGAACCTCAGAGAGACACTCATGGAGGTACACACACTGACTGATGCTTGGATAGATACTTAAGCAAGCAACTCGCACAATTAATGCATCTATAATTTAATGCTGTAGTGGTAAAGCTCTGTTTGTTGTATTGTTAAGGCTCTGCACTACATGTTGCTGGTGTCGGAGGTGGAAGAAACTGAGATCTTTAAGATCTGTTTGGAGTACTGGAACCATCTGGCAGCCGAGCTTTACAGAGAGAGCCCCTTCTCCACCTCCACCTCCCCTCTCCTCTCAGGAAGCCAACACTTTGACGTACCACCCCGCAGACAACTGTACCTGCCTGTGCTCTCTAAGGTGAGCAAACGCTTTACACAACTCAAGGTGAAATTACTTGGCAGACATCTAATTTTGTTTTTTAAGAGGCAGAAGCAGTAAGTGTGTTTGTTTTCCTGTGCTGCAGGTGCGATTGTTGATGGTAAGCCGCATGGCCAAGCCAGAAGAAGTTCTGGTGGTGGAGAACGATCAGGGTGAGGTGGTCCGAGAGTTCATGAAGGACACAGACTCCATAAACCTCTACAAGAACATGAGAGAGACACTTGGTGAGCTCTCTGATCCTCTTCTTTATAACTGCCATTGGTTTTGGTCTTCACCAAGTATGTGTTTGCTAGCAGTGAGATCATTTATCTCTCTTCATTTGTATGTTTCTCTACAGTCTATCTGACCCATCTGGACTATGCCGATACAGAGCGAATCATGACAGAGAAACTTCACAATCAGGTGAACGGTACTGAGTGGTCCTGGAAGAACCTGAACACACTGTGCTGGGCCATTGGTTCCATCAGTGGAGCAATGCATGAGGAGGATGAGAAGAGGTTCCTCGTCACAGTCATTAAGGTGTGGAAATCTTTAAATAAGTGACTTGTTTAGTAGCTTCATGAATCACATACTATTCAAATATTGAAAAGTCTTATTTAGATGCACATGCACTTAATATAATTTTGCATGTTTCATCTGCAGGACCTTCTGGGTCTGTGTGAGCAGAAGAGGGGCAAAGACAACAAGGCTATCATCGCCTCAAACATCATGTACATAGTGGGCCAGTACCCAAGATTTCTTCGTGCTCACTGGAAATTCCTCAAGACTGTCGTCAACAAATTGTTCGAGTTCATGCACGGTGAGTCAAAGACTCAGAGGCATTTTGCATCTGTATAGACAGCTGTGATATTTTTGGTCTAATCTTTAAATAGCAGCAGCTTCAATATCACACACAGTTATTTATGAAACGCTCTGTTTTGATGTTTAAAGATGAGCTTCTAATTTTAGCTTTATCGTTAAAGAGCTGATGAAATGCACAGCTGTTCATTCATTTAGTAAGTGATCATTTTACCGTTTGCTCCTCTCAGAAACCCACGATGGAGTTCAAGACATGGCATGTGACACGTTCATTAAGATTGCTCAGAAGTGCAGGAGACACTTTGTGCAGGTGCAGGTGGGAGAGGTGATGCCCTTCATCGATGAGATCCTCAACAACATCAACACCATTATTTGTGACCTGCAGCCCCAGCAGGTACTAAAATGCCCCCATCCATCAGCACAATCCGTGTGCTATTTTCACACTGAAAAACATGGTTTGCGCAGGTGTTTTTGCAGTCCAGCTTGTTCTAAGCCATCTCCTGTTCTCAGGTGCATACATTTTATGAAGCTGTCGGCTACATGATTGGCGCACAAACAGACCAGGCTGTGCAGGAGCACCTGATAGAGAAGTACATGCTGTTGCCCAACCAGGTCTGGGACAGCATCATTCAGCAGGCCACCAAGGTGTGTGTGATCGTATATGTATAGGTTTAAGTTTGGTTAATTTTTGGTTCCTTTAAACTTAAATGAATTCTCCTTAACTGACTGATCTTAAATGCTGTTTCTGCTGAATCTAGAATGTGGACATCCTGAAGGACCCAGAGACAGTGAAGCAGTTGGGCAGCATTCTGAAGACCAACGTCAGGGCGTGTAAAGCTGTGGGACACCCCTTTGTGATTCAGCTGGGCCGAATCTACCTGGACATGCTCAATGTGTACAAGTGCCTCAGTGAGAACATCTCTGCTGCCATCCAGACCAATGGTGTGTTTTTCATGCAGTCACATGTTCTTCTGTACTTCTCAGTTTATTATCGTGTGCAAAATATAAAGAGAAGTTGTGAGCCTGAGTCACTTATGCATGTGTGTATTAATGTTTATATTCAAAATTCCAAATTATCTTTTTGCCATCTGCCAAAGCTAAGGGGGATGGGTAGATGAAAATGAGAACATCTACATGCTATAAATATTTCTTACTTTCTGTTATTAGGACAGAATTTATAGTTATAGCTGAGTTATATTTGCTTCTTTTACAAAACTGAAAGAGTAAAAAATGTTTACTTTCGTTTGGTGCTTGTTGAGTGTTTGTTGAAGTCAGATTAAACTGAAGTCAGTCTGATCACACAAGTTCACTCAGCTGGAAGACAAAAGGCTGCCGCAGAGCTTAACGCCATGTACGTGTGTGAACCGCAGTCCATTACAGAGCTGTCTGACCTGCTATATATAGCACCGCAGCTTGAACAAAATGACTTCAAATGAATAGTTGTCCAAAGAAAACTTCCACCAATTAGAATGTCTGACTTCTCACAGCTTTTGTGGATAGTTTAAACGTAATGTAACCCAAACTACATTGGCTTTGTTTACATCTGTGATGTGGTGACTTTTCTAGGTGAGATGGTGACCAAGCAGCCGTTGATCCGGAGCATGCGCACAGTGAAGAGAGAGACACTAAAGCTGATCTCAGGCTGGGTCAGTCGCTCCAATGACCCACAGATGGTGAGAAACACATTGCGGCTTTTATAGCCTAAATAAAGTGAAACTGTAGAACAGAATTAAATTGATATAATGTATATATTTATGTGCTTTTATCCAAAGACGTACGGTTCATTTAAGGTGTACATTTCATTAATATGTATGGTATGGTATGGTATGTTTCCTGGGATTGAACCCAAAGTTTGGTGTTGCAAGAACCCCTCAATCCTAATAATATTTAGAGTTAGGCATCCAGCTAATTTGTCACACCATTGCACTTTAAAAGGAGCAGAATTAAAATTGTGAAAATGAGTACACTTTCTTATATCATCTAAAATCCTAAAATCTAGATGATAAATATCTTAAAATCTAGATGATAAATCATAAAAGTCTTGACAAAGTAACATCTATGTCAACTGCCCACAAGCACCTCATTTAAACCCATTAGGAAAACACAAGGTACAGCACACGGCTTTGTAGTTTCCTGTCTGTCTGTTAGATCCAGTATTAGTGTCTCTGGGCAGATAATTCTGTTATACCTACTTCAGGTCTGTCAGTCTGGACTGGTTCAGATTATCACTGTCCTTACACAGCACACTTATCTGCTGATCCTCTAAGCCCGTCTGCGCGTGTGCGTTTTGTGTTTGCACTCCAGGTGGGGGAGAATTTTGTCCCTCCGCTGTTGGACGCAGTGCTTATAGATTACCAGCGCAACGTTCCCGCAGCAAGGGAACCGGAAGTGCTCAGTACCATGGCAACGATCGTAAACAAACTGGGTGGACACATCACAGGAGAGATCCCGCAGATATTTGATGCAGTGTTTGAGTGCACATTAAACATGATCAATAAAGTAAGCAGTCCTTGTTTCATTCTAAACGATCTGTAATAAAGCTTGCATATAATTTATCATCAAATCCAGCCTGTTTATGTTGTTTGAAGATTGTTTTGAATGCTATTGTGTTTTTATTCAGGACTTTGAGGAATACCCGGAGCACCGGACACATTTCTTCTACCTGCTACAGGCTGTGAACTCTCACTGTTTCCCAGCATTCCTGGCCATCCCACCTGCTCAGTTCAAACTTGTGCTGGACTCCATTATATGGGCCTTCAAACACACCATGAGAAACGTGGCAGACACAGGTGAGAACACAGACAGACGTCAAACTCGCATAATCTTTCCTCATAAGACGCATGTTTTAATGTCAGCTGTGATGCAGGCCTGCAGATTCTCTACACGCTGCTGCAGAACGTGGCTCAGGAAGAGGCAGCAGCTCAGAGCTTCTATCAGACTTACTTCTGTGACATCCTGCAGCACATCTTCTCCGTTGTCACGGATACATCACACACAGCTGGTGAGTTCTGGCCAGACTCTCCTCTCTGATGCTTGGTCTCTCTGAAGTCTTGTTTTCATTCGAACACATTAATCATCTTTAGACTGACAGTGGTTTTCCCAGAAGTAAAATTATTCTTAGATTATAATTAATCTAAAAAGGTATTTTAAACCCATTGTGTGTTTGTCCTGCAGGTTTGACCATGCACGCATCTATCCTGGCTTACATGTTTAACCTTGTTGAGGAAGGAAAAATCAGTGTGGTTTTGAATCCATCAAACCCAGTTAACAACCAGGGCTTCATTCAGGAGTATGTGGCCAACCTGCTAAAATCAGCTTTCCCACATTTACAGGAGTAAGTATCAGAAAAAGACCACATAAATAAATCGCTATTTAAATCACTAATTTAAATGTACTCATTTAAATCACACCTAAATAAAACTTAGCCAAGACAGCCCTGTTGCTGTCAGATTAATTAACCAACTTATGATAGTATTTCATGTTTTTAAATCTATAGACTGTTTGTATGGAAGTACTGTAGGTTAGTGTTCCCTGTCTGACTGTTTTTTGTCTTTGCAGTGCACAGGTGAAAGTGTTTGTGACCGGCCTGTTCAGTTTAAACCAAGACATCGCAGCATTCAAAGAACACTTAAGGGATTTCCTTGTGCAGATCAAGGTTAGTTGTCAGCTAGTTACAGTCTATTCTGCTATAATAGTCGTTTTAGCTGTAATAAGAAAATCACACAGCGTCAGTAGTTCTGTAAACAAACATTTGTTTGTGGGTGTTTGTTTAAATACAGATGAGATGTAAGTGTGGGAATAGAGAAAATAGATATTGTGCGAGAGAGAGTGTTGTCACTTTGACCTTTAAGTGATCCAAAAGTATTATTTTACGGGGTGGTATCTGGAGTGCAGAGTGTGTGTGTTATGGAGACAGTATGGTCCATAATGTAGAGGATTATGGATAACAGCTCACCGGTCGCTTGTGTGTTGGTTCAAGCTGAACCCTTGAAATGCTCACGCGTTGCTCCGTGTTCCTGCAGGAATTTGCAGGCGAGGACACCTCCGATCTGTTTCTGGAGGAGAGGGAAGCCTCGCTGCGTCAGGCCCAGGAGGAGAAACACAAACTGCAGATGTCCGTGCCTGGCATTCTCAACCCACACGAAATACCCGAGGAGATGTGCGACTGAGTTCACGCACGCCACACACGCTGACTTCTAAACAAACACATGACTGAGGCAGTGTTGTGGTTGCCCTTCTGTAGGGCATCTGTATGTGTTACTGTACGTGCGTGTGTGTGAGTACTTTAGGCTCTTCCTGAGAGAAGGTGATTTCCGCACTTGGCTGTCTCTTGACCAAAACAATGCCAATATATGTAAGTGATACCGTCACCCGGTGGCCCTAATCGCATAGTACATGTTTCATAGACACTTTTATATATTACCTTTCCATTGTTAAGAGCTTATGTTTGGTCACTGTAATTCGAATGCTGCTGCATGAAGTGACACATTTGTAAAATTAACCCTAGCTTATGCGCTCTCTTTCTGTCTTTGCGTTACCTTCAGTTCTCTGTCTCTCCTCCTTCTCTCCTGTTTTCTCCTTCTACTCATCATGTATTTGTTCATGTACATTATATATAAACGCAGAGGGCAGTTTGTTGGGTTAGCTGAACGCAGTGGGGCAGATGTACCCAGTGTCAGTGTGTATATATTTGTCCAATCACAGCCACCGAGCAGCACTCCTGATCCAGCCAATAAGAATGTTGATGAATGTTAGTGATTGGTGAGGTTGGTGCTGCTCATTGGCTGAAGGGTTGGACAGCTGTGTGTGTGGGTTTGGGTGAGGAGCTGAGAGCAGTTTGGGACTAAAGTAACTTGGTGCTTCCTGCGTGGACTGGCATGAATGCTCTGATGCTACTTGTGAGTGGCGTTTGTCCGTTTGGACCGTGAAGTGACTCTGTTTTTGCTTTTCTACACGGGAGCATTTAGCAGCCCCTCTACATGTTCATATCAGCATCATTGTACAGCAACTTTACTACCATGGGAACACACGGATGTTTCGTCCTGTTTCGTCGTGGGTGTGTGAGCGTGCGTGCGTGTTGTCGCTGAGCCGACATCAGGTTTTTTGTTTTCCTCAATGAGGACAGTTGCTCCTTTTGTGAGCTTTCATTAAATTGAAGTTTAAAAAAAAGTGGTTGAATATTTATGGGTTCTTGTAGGCTTACACCTTTATAACTGCTCATGTTAACTCACACAGAGACGGCTCTGAGGTTTTTTTGAATTGTACTAATTTACATTGTTTACCATGCTGTAGTGCTGCAGGACACTACGTAGAGTGAAATAAATCTCAGTTTACATTTAATTTTGTATTTTTGCATTTTTCATTTTTATCTTGAAGTCCTGTCCAAATGAAACAAAAGGGTTTTATTCAGAAAAAGGCGGATATGGCAACATTCTCATTAAGAAGAATGTAACGATTCAAGTACTGCAGATCAGTGGTAAATTCCCCTTCACTATGTGTTGCATTTGTTGTGAAACTTTTTGAACTGATTAAAGTTGAACGAATTTTATAATTTTGTCTGATTTCTCTCGGGTTACTTGTCAGTGTCTCATAATGTCCATTAGCTAAATCACAGAGTAAATGAATGGTGCGACGAGATGCATCCAACATTCCCTTCTGTGTATTACACCACATTTATAAATATTTCACTCGTGCACATTAAGTTGGGGAAGAGGATGTTGAAATACAGAAACAATAATTTCATCACTTATACAAAACAGACCAAAACCACCAGCTGGATTCAAACCGCTTTTCACATAAAGGTTGGAGAACTTTACCCTCCACCTGCTCTGTTTATTACAGCAACTAAGATACATTTTCGCACCGATACTTCCCCAAGCTCGTGGTTAATGAAACCCGTCATCCACTATCTCGAACCGTATCCTGCTGTCTGAATGGATCTCAAGAGTGACATGACTGGCACAGAAGAGCAGCGTTTCTCCACCGCTACCGTTCTTTGAATTGTTCTTCTCTTCCGCACATTTCAGGAAGCGCATCTCTTCTGTGTTCTCGTGAGGGATACGCCGTAGCGCAGACCGGTTGTTCACTGTTTTCCCATATACCACATCTAGAGTGTTGTTTGTTTCTTGAGTTCTTAACTGAGATCTAGAATTGTCAGATAATGCCCAAATAAATCCCACTGTATTCCAAGTTTTAGTAGTTTTGTTGAGAGTTTTACCCATTTTAGTCATAAGAGTGCTGGCTCTGTTCTGCATTATAATTAATTTCCTGTGAATTTGTGTTGAAACGAAAAAGCAAGTTGCCTGAAGTAAATTTCACTCCCGTGGAAAATGAACTCTATCTACCCCTGACCCACTGACAGGAATCTGGTCCGGGGGGTACCAGTAAAACAACTCTTTGAAATGCGGTTCAGAGCTCAACCCAGTCATTGTTCTACTTAACAAAATGTATAGGCTACATACAGGAATATAAAGTTGGGTTATGTGCAGCCAATACTTGGATGTTCATTTCTTATTTAGAAAATATAACTTAACTGTGATAAAAAAAAAACAGCAGCACTATATCAAATAAAATAATAGCATTATTTTAAAGTGTTGTTTTTTTTAAAGAATGAATGAGCAGAATGAGTGTTCTTTGCAATGAGAAGTGAGATTGTGCTGTTGTTATGTCTGTGGCTAAGCAGGACTGATTTTATTGTAGTTCCTGCACTGCCATCTACAGGTTCCAAAGATCTTTGACTCTTGGTTCTGGGAACAGGAGAAACAGGGGCAAGTTGTCACACTGGGGCAGTAGGTCACTATATAATGTAAAGAAACGCACTGGCCTAAGAAATGAGACAGTTTACCCGATTACCCAGCAAATGTCACGTGAAATGGGACAGTACAGCTCAACTGGACTTTGAGACACCAAGATACGGAGCATTAGGAATCTCCGTCCTTTGACACCGACACAGCTGGCAATGGCAGGAGCAGCAAGCTGAGGACCATCATTTCTCTCTCTCTCTCTCTCTCTCTCTCTCTCTCTCCTTCTCTGTCTCTGCAAGTGGATATTTATCTTTATATATATATTTTCCCTATCGTGTGAACATATATCCTCAACATCAGAAACGGAAATATTCTGTTTTATGATGATCACATTCCTTCTCCAAGCACGTTGTAAAACAGCAGTAAAGGACAGTCGCTGGAGTGGAGGTACAGGGGGTCAAGAGGGGCAGCTATAAGATCACAAACACACCAGCATTCCAGCGGGATGCTCCGGCAACGCCCGGGTGTTAAAGACTGTGGCATGGGGGAATATGCGACCCATGATACAGAAATATGGACATGCTGCATGGTTGTTTTGAAGTAAAGCGTACTTAAAAAGCGAAGTAATGTGAGAAAAGTAATGTGAGGTGCATTTAGGACACAAACTGGACTGCGGATGATAATTGAATATTTGGATTAAATAGTTTGTAAGCAAAAAATGAAATGCAATTGTAAATTGATGCATTGGGTTGGAATTACTGACTGGATATTTACAGCACAGCGTCCTGAAGTGGAGCGGTTCACGCGCCTCAGCTCGCGCGCTTGGATGCATGCAACGCAACTTTGTCTCCAACTACTAAAACAACTCTCATCCGCGCGATTTAAGGAGAAATAAAGTACAGAAACTCTTAAAAATGTTTTTACAAAGAAAATGTTAGAAACCCTTTGAATATGATCTCTTGAATTCTGGAATGCGCTATGGGACTCCAGGGAAGTTTGCCATGAATAATTTGCTTTGAAGAGATTGTGACTTGATTTTAAGAAGAAAAAGCTCACAGCAGTTTCTCAGAGGTAAGTTTTCACATTACAATTTACCACAAATGACAATAATTTTAAGAGTCGCCTCGCTTTAATAATAATGTGGATACACTTTTAGTTCAAGTTTGTTTACTTTATAAATGGTTTAAATTTTCATATAGCATCAAATTAAATTTGATCAGTAAATGATTGATGATTTTATGATACATAATTTGCATGCGTGTGCATGCGCTCGTTTAATCCATTTGATCACTTCAGGACATTTTGATTTTTGTGGCAGGTAATATGTCTGTATTCATGTCTTCATCTTTGTCTCCTATATGAACAACGTTTATCGACTGTGGTAGAGGTCAATAGAGCTTGGATAGGATGTCTGGGGCAGATAAAACCTTTAACTCAGAGAAGAGTTTCAGAGTGGTCATCCGCCTGTGCGCCTGTAAGAAAACACACACAGCTTTACGCATACACTTCCTATTGTGCACTGCAGGTTTAATATTTGAATATGTGCATACATTCAACTTAAACATTTGTGGAAACTTTATTGTTCCTTTATTGCAATTAGTTATTGCAATTTTTACTTAACTTTTGCAAGCGTTCCGATTTTTCCTAACTCAAATTTGTCAGTGAACGGATCAGAACATTCTATCCCATTAGATGAATCCAGAAGCTCCATCCAAGTCTCAGATCCCAGCAGAGTAGTTGTTGACACTGGAAAGGTAAGCCATGGGTTTAATGACACGAGTAATGTGATTGAATTAGACATATCATTGAATTTTGCTTAAATAGCTAAACAAATGTGCATAAAAGTCAAACCAAGTGTTTTATCTTTTTTTTATGCTTTTGTTTGCCAGAACCACAAGCCTCATGTTATGGATTTTGATGCAGTTTTAAATGAGGAGTCGTCTCAGAGAGATGTTTATGAGTCAACAACAAAGGTTAAAAGAATGAAAAGTTTTTTTAGCAAAAGTTCACTATGACTATTCATGCTTCATAACAGTCATAAAAACACACTTACATGCTGATCTCTCTGTTTCTCTCTCCTCTCTCTGCAGTCCCTGGTTGAGTATCTAATGCAGGGTTATAATGGCTGTGTAATTGTTTATGGGTCTCCAGGCAGTGGTAAGACTCACACCATGCAGGGAAGTAACGTCTCAGCCAAACACAGAGGCATTATCAGCCGCGCTGCTGAGGACATCTTCACCTGTATCAACCCACTCATTATCTTATGACCTAATGTGTCCAATGTTTCAGTGGACCAATCAGTCACAGGCTCATTTCTCCAGCTTTACATGCATAATGAAAATTTGATCTCACATCACACTTTAAAATTTCTCCATTGTTAATATTGTCAATATTCGTTGAGTCACTGCTATCCTATTTTCAATGCTTTCTAGATTACACACAATATCATCTCAATCTCTTTAAATAATCCTTAATCTGAATAATCCAGCCCCCAATGCATCTTACTGCAAAATCAGAGTGTCATTCTACCACATCTTCAATGAAAAAATTTATGATCTTTTGGTAAGTTCCACAGTGGAATCATTATTGTAATTAAACCGGGATACTATACTTTGTTCTCATTATACAAATTCTGCTTCACATTCTCAGGATGTTGAAAATTCCATTCCATTAATCCGTTAATTCCAGATTTTGATAAGTGGAAAGAGCTTGGAATATATGAAAAACCTTTGAAGGTTGAGATGAAGAAAGCTTGGAGCAGGTGGCACCTAAATATTTCCACCTGTGTTTTCTTGCACCTGTTTAGGATCCAAAGGGGAGTGAGGTGATTTGGATGCGTGACAGCGATGAGGTGGTACGCCTGGATGGGCTGACGGAGATGGAGGTGAGCTCCGCCCAGGATCTGCTACAGGTGCATAGCCGAGGCTCCGCCCTCAGGCACACAGGTAACGGGTCATTGACTCCATCTCAGCACATATGTTGACAAAAAAATTCCAATTCATCTAAACCATAATTCTTTGAGTTTCAGAGTGATTCATTCAGAGTGTGACTCATTGAGTTATGATTCATTTAGGCTTCATTTAGTCATAAGTTATTGAAACCTGCTTTGGTCAGGGTGAAGGAGAGTTATATCACCTTGTTTTGTTTAATTCAAACCGATTTATTATATTATTTATTACTCTAACCTGCTACAGGGATCTCAAAGGGTGATTTTCCAAGCAGATCCCATACAGTATTCAGCATTGTGGTCATTAACACAACAGTTCAGTCTCCTGGTAAGTGTTTTCTAAGTACGTTCAAGAGTTTCCCTGTAAAAGAAAAGTTTGTGGATCATGTTTTGCACTGTTGCTATGCTTTTTATCATCTTGTTTATTACATTTGGAAAACAAACTCTTCACACTGAAAATGTTTTGGGAGAGTTACATTGATGTCTGTTAAATTTTGACTTGTTTTTAATGGGTAACTCAGTCCATTCTTCAGAAACGATCTCCCCCAAGGCTTCCCCCTACACATTAGTCAACTCCAGGAACCTCTGCCTGAGGTCCCAATGTTATTATAGACTGATATGAACATACCAGAACCCCCCACAGGGCCTCCCAGAACCCCCTGCAGGGGTGTGTTGCAAACTCACAGTGTTGCTGTGTAATTATATTCTATTAATATAAATCTGATTAACAACCCTCTCTTTGTGTGCATGTGTTTTTTTATGATTGCAGGAGGAGGTTTAACAGCTAGCAAACTCACTCTGGTAAGCTGATAGCATGGAAGACTCCTTTTAATTTAATTAAAACAACTAGTTACTCTTCACATATTTCTGGTAATGGCCATATCTGTTTATAAAGTAACAAGAATAATAAAACATGCATGATTATTGCCTTTTTTAGGTGGATCTGGCAAGCACAGGCAAAGTAGGTTTGTTTGTTACTCTGAAATATATTACATTTGT
>JAZGTK010014681.1:0-13602 GCA_036877625.1 Ambastaia sidthimunki
AAAAATCTCTCATTTGCATTTTTATTTGTTTTTATATGATTAACTGTATAATATATATTAGACTTTTGTTTCAAACGTGCTATAAATATTATGTAAATATAGTCCTTAATCATTTCACATTAATAAATTATTTTAAAGTGAAAAGGATTAAGTGTTCTGTTTTTTATGGTAAATCTCTCATCGCCTGTAAATTAAGACTCACATGTATGATGTGATTATTCTTCTAATAATCTATACCTTTCACAATTAAGAAAGGGAATGAAGTAGTATTCTTAAAGATGGAAATATGTCTACATCTTTGCCTGCCCACTGTTGTAAATAAATTTACTGATAAAATCACTAAATTACGTCATGAGTTGATAATATTTTTTTAAACTACAATATCAGGCCATTGTGAGTCAGCATATTATGTCATTGTTCACAATTATAGCATTAACTGAAAAGAAAAGTCCTTCTGGACTCTGATATTCATTTCAATTTTCGGAATAGCAGGACTTCTGCCACCAGGGGGCAGTGTATCTCAGAGATAAAACAAGCTTCCAACAAAAATGTCCAAAACACACCTTTCTTATTTAATTATTATATTGCAACAATAAAACAATAAAAAAAAAACGCAAAAACGCGCAATCCTAATGTTTTCAAATTAAAATCTGGAATGGTACCAGTTTGGTATCTGCCTTGGATTAATTTCCAGAATATCCTATCCTAGTTCTCAAGCATCAGAAAAAAGCAGCCAATAAATGAATAAATACAAAAAAATGTATAAAAAGCTATTGTCAGTCAAATATGCAAAGTGCATTTCAGGGAATTCTGACAAGCTCTCCTCCCAATCATAAGAAATTTGAGCTGACTCCACAGTCAAACTCAACCTAGCTCTGAACCCAACTTGATTCAACATGTATAAATCTGGTCCTTAGAGCATTTGATGTAAATAGTTAAGGCTTTAATATAATGTGATGTCATTAAACACCAACCTCAACTTAATTCTTTGGTTCTAAAATAATCTCCCAAGAACCTGTAATAGCTCAAACATCCCTAATATCAAGGTATCATGCTTGGCTTTCCTATATGACAACTGATTATAAACAAAAACAGGCTTGATCATCTCAATGAATGGAAATAAATTCAAAATGATATTTATCATGTCAGGTGTCATTCATTGTAGCTATTATGTGGACATCACGCAGTGTTTCTTAAATGCTCCACTTGACTGGAAATCTTTCTGAGGTTTTGGTATGTAAACAGACTTATATTATATCATGGAATGGAGTGGAATGGTATCTTAATTATATTGGGAATGGAGGATAATCTCATCTCCTTTATTCTGTGTCTTTCTTTGCCTCTCTGACTCCTGAGCCCAGGTCACTCAGAGGGTGTGAATGGATTAAGGAAAGACCATCTTTAGTGCTGAAACACAATTCCCCCAAAACTTGTATCACAGAGCTCACACACACACACACATACATTGGGTTCTCGTGTTTTATGGGATTTTTTAAGACATTCCATTTACTAGTATTAATTGGTATTACTTGTGGGGACATTTGGTCACCGTAACATAGTGAATACCAGGACCACACACACACCTGTGTCTGCAGGGGAAATTTACATGCATGCACATACTCAGACCAACTACTTATAGTCATGTGCTTCTATGCACATAAAATACATTTAGAAGCTGGTGATGTCAGGTTGAAATGAATGTTGGAATCCAGCATCCTGAATCTGGACAATTATGAGAGTAAGTAATCTGAAGCAGAGACTGCTGTTCACACACTGGAGCAGAGACAAGCAGGAACCAGCACTTATCTCTGTCATTAATCTTAATTTGTCAGAAAGGGCAGAGCATGAAGGGGTGGGGAGAGGGAGGGAGCGAGGCCGAGCTGAGGAGAGGGAATAATTACACCCTTACTGTTCCATTATGGTGTCATTCTTCAGCTTAAATCAGATAAGATCACACCTCCAGCTATTTCTCCACTTTACCCTTTGCTCTGTTTCCTACTCTCACACACCTCATCTAAACAGCCTGACAGGGACAGAAGATAGCTTGCCATCTATTGCTTACAAATAGGCAGCAGCTTTCTAAGTTGGTGACATACTGATTTGGAACACAGGCAGCAACCCTGTGTATCTTCCCAAGTGATTGTCTCACAAGTCAGTAAGATGAAGTGCACATTACATCTGACCCCAGATCAGCACAATAAGTCATGCTAACAGATTGTTTGATGCAATCACAGGTTAATCTGTCCTGTTAAATCCCTGCCGTCCCCTTTGGCAGGCCAGCGAACAGAGAGGACACCACATTGACAGGTGCTGTGATTGATTTAGTATTCTAAGGCACTTTCTCTGTGTGACTTTGACGGATTAAAAGCCTCAGAGAGCACACGACTGACCAAATGAGAGAGGAATTAAAATGCAGACAATATATTCCTCACATGCAAAATGTTATTGCAACGCCCCCTAGCTTTCATAGGGGGCAGTACATCAATAAATGTTTTCCTCTACATGTAGCCAAAGGGTCTTCTAATGAGAGCCAATAGAGACCTGTCAAGAATTTAAAGGTGCTTAATCATTTTGAAGAATTTAACTTTTGTTTTTAAATACAGAATTTACAGACCACAAATATTAGCCATACATCAATATTTTTAAAGATACAACAATATTGAGTTAGACTGTTGCTGATCTCAAGCATTGTGTTTATATCCCCTTAAACTTAGACAGTGATCCACCATAGACTAAAAACTGCTCTTATTTCCCCCTCTGCTCTTTTAAAGCTGTCGTTGTGATGGTAACTGAAGCTTTTGGTGATGGCTCACTGTTTGAGATGAAAGCCGAGGTCTTCACTGGAGCAAAACGCCGTTCAGAGATCACAGACCTGCAAGTGAAACTGAGACTCTGATTCAGAGCAGGGCTGAGCTGTTCCATCCTCCACACAGACAGATCTCGAACCGTCTACTGTCAGAGCGATATCATGTTGTCTATTTCAAATTCATTTGAACAGTTTAAGCAACAGGCATCTTTTCACACTTCTGCTGTGACGGCACAGGTGTCCGTCTGGTGAAATACTGTTGCTGTGCTCAACACTCTGGTGTGTCATGACACATCTCAGGCCTATAAAAGTCCATAAAACATATCAGCACCGTTTGACATCTGAATGTGATGTCAGTTATGATGGACTGTGGCTGCTCTCAGGGTTGTTCCCACAGCAGATGTAAAGCAAGTCAGGTGAACAATATGTTCTCCATCTTGGAAGAGCGTCAGTGCTTAAAAAATAAAAGGGAAAATGAAAAATGTATTGCTTAGAAACAGAAGTAGATACAAATTGTTAAATAGAAAAAAACAATTGTTGAAACAAATGCAGTACACTCTAAATAAAGGTGCTAGAACGTTTCTTCACAGGAATGTCATAGAAGAACCATTTTTGGTTCCACAAAGAACCTTTCAGTCAAAGGTTCCTAAAAGAACTATTTCTTTATTACCCTTTTAATAGTCTATAGAACTTTTTCCGACTACTGCAAAGTAACTTTTGCGCAACACAAAGGTTTGTTTATGGAATCATATAGCCCCACAAAAAACCTAGGAACCTAATGTTTAATTATTTACATTACATTTACATTCATCAGACGCTCCAAAGCGACTTACATTGTGAGGAAAACACAATGTATTAATAATTAATAATGTTGTTTGTAAAGAAAAAAATTATTTGGTTTTGAATGAATTTGATAAGAATGTCTGATGAGAATGTTTGAAAAAAGATCATATTAATTTAAAAAACTATCATAAACCATGCTTGGGAACAAAGAGCTTTTTAGAATTGTCTTTAGTAGATGTACTCAGGCTAAAGATTTATATACTCTTGGGTGTTATTTTTCATCCAGAATATTATCTGGATAAAAAATAAAGAAGATATCTTCTATATTTTTATATATCTATAACAATAATCGCTTTTATATAATTCTCAGGAAAAGTCCAAAATAATCAAATGAATTCTCACTTTGACGAATGAGACACAGAGCTTATAAGGTTTCAGAGTGTATCAGATTCCTTATACCTGCCTCCAGGTAAGTGTGAGGTGGTTTTTGGATGGTGTTGTAATTTGTTGTGTTGTCTGTGGATAATTGAAGATGTCCTAAGTCAAAAGAGGACACATTTATTGCTTAGGAAAAATCAAGTGATGGTGGGTCAAGTGATTGTTGTGTTGTCTGTGGATAATTGAAGATGTCCTAAGTCAAAAGAGGACACATTTATTGCTTAGGAAAAATCAAGTGATGCCCTGGTGGCACTCACAATTTGTCCACTGCATTTAACTCAGCCAGTTAGTAAACACACATTGGAATAGTGGGTTGTGAACACACATCAGAAGCAAGTGGGCAGCACTGTGGCACACAGGGAGCAAATGGGGGTACGGTGCCTTGCTCAAGTGCACCCCAGTTGTTACCTTCTGGCAATGGGAATCAAACCGTTGACCTTCTGGTTACAAGTTCAACTTGCTAATCAGGAGGCCACAACTGCCCCAACAATAGAAATACATAGAAATAGGACAAGCTGTTCAGTTGTATATAGGGCTGTGGGTTGTTTAATGTGGTTTGTAAACATAAAATAAACTGGTTTTGAATAAATTTAATGGGAAACGTATGAGTTGCTGAGAATTAAACTGTGCATATACTTTTTCCAGATAAATTCAATTTAAAAACATTTTAAAATGAACTTAACATGACTAAAACTAAAATATATATTCTCTTTCATACAAGATCCTGCAAAGTTTGAAACTGTGCTCAAACTTGCCAGGAAGCCAAAGTCTACAATCAAAAGTTAAAGATTTCAGTATGAACTCTCATACTCTCATTTTTATCAAATGCTTCATAACCATCTATCTATCGATCTATCTATCTATCTATCTATCTATCTATCTATCTATCTATCTATCTATCTATCTATCTATCTATCTAATGTATATATATATATTAACAAAGAATTTTAAAAGAAACATCTGAAAAAAAATGTATACTTCATTGAAACATGACTAAGATCTCTATTAAGTCTCTTGAGCAATAGAATTTTCCCTTATAATGAAAACTTTCAAGGATGTCTGCCAGGCATCTGAGCGATGATTGGACAGTTTGTTCTAGTGTGAAACAATTAACCTCAAGACCCTGACAGCTAAATGCCAAAAGCAAATTTCAGAAATTTAAGCCAGACACTGTTTATAGACACCCACAGAACAAGAAAAACATAGCTGAACAATTTTAAAATAATTTAAGCCAGATGGTCAAAAAAAAGACAAAATGAACACCAGATCTCCCAAGAGTCTTTCCCATCAATTGTGTTGATCTATCACCTGCTGATCGGTGTCAACACAGAGAAGCGATCATAGAGAGAGGCCGCTTAAGACAGACAGAGAAAAGATCACCTTGCTTCCACCATTGTAAGTGTCCATTTACATGCACTTAGCACCCGGACTGCAGTCAACAGGTGGGCGTGTTGTCTAGGCCCCAGGGCCACTCTCAGCTCGTCTTTTGTCATCTCTTTATCCTTCTATCTGTCTTTCTCTCAGCCCCACACTCAGACATTCGCCTGGAGCGCCGTAACTTCCTGAACATTCCTCCTCACCTGACTGCGCTCGGTAAAAGGATGAGCAACAGCAGAGAGGGAAGACGGGGGTCCAACCGGATTCTGAGCTCACCTGGGTATCATTGTCTTCAGATCTGACCTCCATTAACTGAAAGGGCATCAGTTAAACTGACTCTAACTCTCAGGTGTTTTTTCTTAAATATAATGGCAACTAGGGCTTATTTAATATTTGTTGGGTTTAAACTTGGTGTTCAAAAGCAACATGCAAAACCACTGCTTGAGAAAACATATATTGATGTAATTAAACTTTTACCTTAGTTACTAAGATGTAGCCCTCTGACAATTTCTCTTTGTGACAACTAACCCTGGTTTCCTGGACCCTTATTATACTGCTTGCAAGACTGTATTAATAACTGTATTCTAAACATTTATCTTTACATATTACACTCACACAATAATTCAACCCGAAATACTTAATATAAATTTTCAGCTTTTGCTGTGCCATTAAATGTAAAAGTTAAACCTTAAGAAATTTAATATTACGGTTTGAAAATCTACTATTGACTATGTTGTGGTGATGTTTATGCTAAATTGTGTTTGGTTGATTTACAGTAGTACAGTAACTTTTATTGTTGGACAGTTACTTGGCTGATGCCTAATGAGAAATAATATGAATGCTTATTAATGTCATAACAATCACAAAGTGAGTTATTTACAAAGAATCAAAGCCTAAAACTTAAAACTATTACATGCTGCGCTGCTAACACAGATTTTTCTTGAATGTAGTTAAAAACGAATAATTGGTTTGCAGCACGTTTGGTTCCTAGAAGGTTTTCTGAAGCATCACTTTTCAGACACTTTGCTAACACTAAGACAAAACAATATATGCTAGTCTGTTCTGCACGCTAAGACAGATGCTGCATCTTTAACAAATGCCTGTCACAGAGATATGGGTGTAAACTGCGACCAGCATGCAGCGGGCAACTCTGCCAGGCCCTGCGGCCTGCGTTGAGGGCAGGTTTGGGCCACTGCATCCATTCTCCCCTGTCAGCTTGATCTATGCATGCAGTAACCTGAGCTAGAGGAGTGATGGGAGGATACAGAGACATTCCAGCCCCTCACAGGCCCTCAGAGCTCCATAGGGGCCACTGGTGTAAACTGCAAACATGCCAGTCACCCCAACTGAGATTAATCACATGAATTATGAGTGAATCACAATAACCTTCAGAGGTTTTTAACATGTGATATACATTGTGTGCAACTACTATGCATTTCATATCTTTTTTTTGCTCTGGATTTCATTTATCACATGGGTATGTACAACATGAATGTACTGTAGGATGAATTTAGATCAACTTATTAAGTCAGTAAGTATGAATATGGTCACAATATATATGTATCTGTGCTGTTGATAAAAGGTGTTATAATTATAAAACTCTTCCAAGTCATCACACTTGACATTTGTTTATTTACAATAACACAGACACTGTTTACCTGAACCAGTAAACAAACACCCAAAAGACTCTGGCAACCTATAGAAACACGCTAAAACATTCAAAATACCTTAAAACCTGTACAGCAATGTCCCGGCAAACTCACAAAATCCACATGCACCACTTAGTTATTATTAGTTTGAAAAAATTTTAAAATCAATTTAAATTTATTTATATATTAATATATTAAGAGTACATATGTATATATTAACATTTAATTCCAAACTGCATTACAAAGGAACTCATTAACAATCATTTTAATCGCTTGAGCTGTTACAATTTACCTTGATGCTATGTACACACTCGTCTCATCCTTTGAATGAAATGGAAACAGTGGCACAAAGTCGCCAGTAGAGGCCCCTGTTGAGCTCCGTCAGGCTGCAGGCTGTGATAAAGCATGACTGCCAACATTAAAGCAGCTAAATTCAAAACACTATAAAACTAGAGAGCTATGGGAACTATCATCTCTTACAGTCTAAAGGTGATTTATTCCACCCGACGAACACAGCGAGGGGTCAGACCAACCAAAACCCATTTTTATTTCTCCATTGCAAAGTTTAAAAGTATGGATTTTAATCTGACATTTGATGCAAGCATTTATTGATGGTCTAAGACTAATGGAGGTATATAAAACAAGTATTGTGAAATTATTATGAAAGAAAAAGAAATGTAACTAGGTAGTAATTAAAAGTCTATAGAAAAACCCAATATAAATTGACCACTAATATGAATATTAAAGAAAACATCAATCTGTTATTGTGCTTATTTTTAAATGTTTATTTGTTTATCTTCATGAAAGTCTTAGCAGACTTTTTAGTGCCAAAAGCAAATGAGTTGAGTGGGTGATTCCAAACATTATTTCTTGTAGCTGTTAATCCCTTCAGATTGACAGAAGTACTTCATGCTGGAATGACTCTTTTGCATGGCTGATGGCCGAATGCAAGAAACCCAGGCTGGGCTGTCAATCGAGTTCTAACTCAAGAGAGCTTTTAAATCTAAAAGCTTTTCCCATAGGAAAGAAAACTCACCAATGATATCTTAACAATGTCACAAACTGAGGTCTGATTTGCCAAGTCTGCAAAGTATGAACTCAAACTTTACTACAAATTTATCCAAATACAGATTATTTTAGCCATAATCTACATAAATTGTATGGCTTTATACTCTTTAAAGTATTGTAACAATTGTCTTGATTGTTTAATTTCAGGAGCAAACCTTTTTAACATCTGCTGTACTTTCCAGTTAAATGAAAAACTTTCAATTTTCCATACATACAGTGAGGTCCAAAATCATTAAAAGGTGCTTCATAATGCCATAGGAGAACCAGTTTTGGCTATATAGTTCCATAAAGAACCTTTACCATTCGTAGAACCTTTGTGTTCTACGAATGGTAATAAAAGGTTATTTATAGTGGAAAAAGGTTCTTTAGACTATAAATGTAAGAAAGTAATGGTTGTTTAACTGAATGATTTTTTTGGGGAACCTTAAAAATCTTTATAATACCTTAATACACTTTATAATACCTTCTTAAAAATGCCCAATATTCTCGATCTATTAAGGCACACAGGATGTTCCTTGGAACATTGTCAGATCATGGTGGGAACGGTCCATGCCAGACTGAGTGCAAAAGAGGGACATATCAAACACTAAAACCATATAATATTTTATAAACTTTTGTTATGCTAAAAACACAATTAGCAACTAAACTTCTGCATTAAATTAAATGTGCAAATATCAGCATTTCTGTGGTGTCAGGCATTTGGACCACATGTACATTACATGTACAAATAAAACAAGAAATCAGAATACACAATAATAAATCCTAATTTTAGGATGTGTTATCCTGTGGCTGTAGATTGTGGATAATTCTTTCACAGTGTAATATATAGCACATTTGTTTTAGAGGCAATTGATTCTTTACAGTTACTGAATTCCTAAACATCAGGTTGTCAGTTAGGATTCACAGATTTACAAAGCTTCAGATTTCTCTCAGTCTCACTCAAGCAGCTAAGTGGCCAGTCTCTGGTTCAGTTTATCGATGGCTTTGTCCCTCAAATTTCTAGTTATTTGATCTGCTCTTGTGCAGAGGCGTCAGAGTAAATGAGGTATTGCCTGCTTGAGCAGGTCACCTTACCTTCACATTGTTCTCTGTGCCAGGGGCAGGCATGAACTTGGCACGTTGTCAGAACCAACAGAGAAGATCTGTGCTATTAACAGCACAATCAATGCTTTATTTAAGAGTTTCCTCCCACTTTCATAAAAAATTATAACACCTTTCATAGTCAAAGGAACATTTCTGTGTGCATGAACGAGCTGATATTCCTGAGCTCAGAAATACAGTCCTAAATTGTCAGAAAGAGGTTTATAATTTATTGTCACAACTGATTTTGTTAATATTCATTAATCTGAGATTAAATGGAAAGCAAACCGATGACTGAAATGTCATTATTTGTCTGATTTGCATCTATTTTAAATCCTGAGAAAACATCTGAGCCCAAGCTGATGGTTAAAAAAAACAAAACTGAGATTGCTGAAGTTTCTTGAGTTATAAAATTGTATTGTATCTCTGGCAATACAATTTTTTAAGTAAATATGTTCAGTTTTTCTTAACAGCCTTAAACGCTTGATACCAGTCAAATGGAAGCAGTCAGGCTCACTTACAGACATTTCACTTTTCCGGCCCTTTAAATGTTTCTTTTAAAGTGAGCAGAATTCTGCAGGATTGCACCTGCTTGAAAGATAATAACATTATACATAAAACCTTCCTCTCAGCCGCTGTTTCATTAGGTGTAATTGCTCAGCGATTGCTCTGTTTATTAAAGGTGACTGCCACTCACAGCTGGGGTCAATAATATGTGACGGAGATGATTGCTGTGCTGTGTCAGGCTACAGTGGCCATGAATCCCTCCAGCACTGACCTAATAAAAGAGTTGAAGAAATTGAGTCATTATGATGCCAGACCTCCTACTATTATGATTCATTAAAAGGGCTCAACCCTCGAATCAGAGGCCATTATATTTATTGAATCCAGAAACTTTGATGATGCTGCGCTGGCTAAAGTGCATCATGCACACTTGCCCCAGCGCCAGCTGTTTATAATATCATCCAGGGAATTCAGTTGTGCATTCCTGTTGTGCATTTAAAGCATTTCAGTGTTAAAGCCACCCGTGGGTTTTCAATTTAACAGTTCTCAGCATTTATATCAGATGTTGTGTATGCACTTATAACTATTAAATCTTATTTTCTTACAGTATCTCAATTAGCGGAGCATCATGTTAGCAGTGCAAATGTTATGGGTTTGATTTCCAGGAAACAAACTGATTATTTTTTTTTAAATGTACTATAAGCGTCTCTCAATTGTATAAATATAAATGCAATTTTGGATGTTTATTTCTGACATATCAGCAGTGAAGTGAGAACTTGTTGCATAACCAAAAAGCCTTCCAACGTAAACATGTTAATGTTTTCTACAGTAAACTACACAGATAGGGAGAGTTTACTGAGTTTACTGGTAGCACCAGTGCCAAAGAATAACACACATCAATCAATCCTGCTTATTTAAACCAACTGAAGCACAACCACTTTAATGAGTCAATGAAGCGTTCTAATCTTCATGTACTTTACTCAACTACAAATGACAACATAAAGATAATGTGCATTTTGATGGTGTTAGATAAAGCTAATGTGGCTAAACAGCTGTGTATTGCACACTCCAGAAAAAGTATGCTAATGACAGCCCAGCACTTGTGTGCTGTTGACATGTATACAACCAACCTTCTCCAGTCCAGCTACCACCACAGACAGTCAGTTTGTCCCCAGATTATTCAAATTTATGCTAACTTATATTTATCCTTTATTGGACAAACCCAACTTACTTTTACAGGAAAAACTTTGAAAGTTACTGTAGATCCTAAAGTCAATAAAGTAATTATATCTTTAGTCAAAAGTTATGGATGGCACTGTACGTATATACATACAAAAACCCGAACAAAATTAACAAAGTCTAAAAAAAATATGCTTCTCATATAAAACAACATAAATGTATAATCAAAGCTATCTTTCTGTATAACAGACTATGACTTCATGATACATCAGACATAAAGATTCACTGAACCACAATAATGTGTCCATACAAAATCATTTGGATCTAATTGACAATTTCTTTTTAATTAAATGTATAATTAAAACTAAAACTAGATCAAACTAGTTGCAGAATCCCAAGGCATGTAGATGCCATTCACTCAATCATTCTATACTTGCATCATTTCACATTCAAATAAGGGGCACAAGACCACAGTAATCTGTAACTTCTAAACAAGCCCAGGCCTGATCCCCTCAGCCTTTTACTTCCAGAGTCTCTGAGCTGGCAGACGTGAACTCCCTCGGAGACGCACACCGCAGTGGAGCTGCTGGGACGACAGACAGACAGACTCTGGCCTCCCCCACACAGACAATCCACCGGCTCATTGATGTGTAACTGCAGGCAGCTAACGGCATTAGCATAGTGATCAGATAGTGATACTTTCTTTGAGTTGCATCAGGGCTGGATAATGACAGGGTAATAATTACTCCATTTAGTGAGGGAGGGGCAGAAACACTGCTTAAGAATACAGGCCTGATAGATTCTGTCACCATGCAACTTTAAAATCAGTAAAAGACTTGACACTCAGTGGACAGTTGGTTAACTGGTTATAAAAATGGTTTACTGTTAGGTAGGCTTTGGTTTAATTGGCAAAATGCTTCTGACTGATTTGTAGACAAACTTATCATGACAAATCTAGGTTGGTTTTTAATGCTCTACAATTGAGGTAATGAATTGCCAATCACCAAACAAGGTGACCAAAAAGTCATATGATTTTATACATTTAATTCTGCTTAGCTTGTCAGCTATTAAGACTTGCTGTTTAATTGGTCTGTAACTAGACCTGATGGTTCTAGCTGGATTTCACAGTCATGAGGACATTACGATGTCATTCCCATCAGGTAGCTCACAGCAGGAATAAAGTAAAAGAAAAGAATAAGCATGTTGTCGTTGGTGTCACTGAACCCTGGGATAAATGCTTGGATAGGCTTAACCTGCTGAGGGGCAGCAGGAGTTAAAACCACTACAAGACCTTAGAAGATCTCACCCATGTCAGCTTCAAAGGATGCAACACTAGCACTGGACCTGAACGCCACATAACCTCACAGAAAAGCCCTTTTTCTTAATGATGGACTCCAAAACCTCAAGATTCCAGAACCCAGAGATTCTGGTCTCTTCTTTGGTCTGAAGGCACAACATATGTCTTTTGAACAGAATGCAATACTATAATACAATACAATATGTATTGTATGCAATACATTGTGACAGGCTCATTGAAAAAAATAAACATGAATTATAGTGAACATGAAATTAAATTATTACAGAGATGCTTCGATTTCATTTAATTCTGAACATATTGATAGAAATACATGAAATAGTTTAATCTGCTAATAAATTGACAATTTGACCTGTTTGTGGGCTGTTTATTTCATAACAATTATTATTATTAATGTATAAAACATCACAACTATTTGATGACCTTAAAGGAGTCTGAGCTTATTTAAACAGGACTCAAATTGTGCTTACAACCAAAAATTATTATTTCAAAACATTTTTATTCTAAGCAAATCCTTTGATGTTGAGTCCAATCATGCCACTAGGGGTCTTCACCAAATATACTATAATTAATGTTATGAGGAAAACAACTTTATCACAGTAATTCATTTGAAAGACAGGGGCTCTTTCTTCTTCAGACTGATAGCAGAATCCTCTGAAGTACGGCCCAGCCTTGAAGTGTATACTGGATTAAGGCAGAACACAAAGGGTGTGGTTTGTTAGGGGCAAACCTGGCTTCTTTTGAAAGGGTATCACTTAGTCCCCTCAGCAATGGATCATCTAAGGCCAGGCAGGGAACACAACACGTGGAGACTGTTTCATGGAATTAAGAGAAAGGTTGTGTGTGTGTGTGTGTGTGTGTGTATGTGTGTGTTGTCTTTCTGTATAACAAACTACGCCTTCATGATACATCAGCCATAAAGGTCCACTATACCACATTGATGTGTCCATAAAAAAGTCATTTGAATCTAACTGACAATTAATGTCACAAAGTAAGTCAATGAAGCTAAAATAAGGATTTTTTTCTTAGTTCTTTCCTTTGATTGTTTTTGATGTTGTAGGATTTTTAATAAACGATTCTTTTGTGTGTGAAACTCATCACCATTGATAGAGTGTTTATTGGGTTGCCAGGTTGCTGCTATGTGGTTACTAGCTTTTTACACCTTTAATCTTTTGTATTAATTAAAGTATAACTTCAAAACTAATTAAAATCAACATTTGAACTAATACTTGATAATACTTGAAACTGTATTACACACGAAAAATTTCCATATTCATGGCATATTTTTCCATTTGTCCAGCAGTGATGCAGACACAGTATTTCCCAGAACCATAACACACAATAATTTCTCACACAGTTGCCAAAAACCTCTTTAAATCATTTAGCATGACAAGCGATGACGG
>JAZGTK010014682.1:0-13602 GCA_036877625.1 Ambastaia sidthimunki
AGGAGTTAAATTACCATTTTAAGGGGCTGAGTAAGAACAACACCATATAGATGAATAATGTTGGGATGGTCCAGAGACTGCATGGTCGTAACTTCCTGGAGGAAATCCGTCACTGTGTTCATCTGCTTTGAGCTACTTCTCAAAGTTTTCACAGCCACAGGAACCTTAAAAGAAAGGAACAAGACATGTTTTTCCCAGCAATTGTTTAGAATTTAAAGCAACCTGCAATTTAATATTTCAAACAGAGATGGCGGTAGAGAGGCCAAAGTTACGGATTACAACTTTAAGATCATGCACTAACTAAAAGAAGGTTAAGACTACAGCTCTCCAGTGATAGAATAGCCAGATCAGGAAATAACCAGCTCACCACTCGTCCAGTTGGTTTGTGCCATTCTGCTTTTCTAACTACCCCAAAGGAGCCTGAGCCCAGCCTCTCCCCAAACAGCAGTTCACTGTCCTGGATGAGACAGGTGAGAGCACGACCGGGGTCCGGCCCCTGACCAGTTCCAACACCATTAAACTGGTCATTTCCTTCTGGGGTGCGACCATTGAAGACCTAGCAGATTATACAAAGCGTCAATTAAATTAAGTGACTTAACTGAGTTAACTAATAATCGGTCTGTAAAGATGTGTAATACTCTACCTTGACCCATGACCAGGACCGAGGACGCATGGTTTTATAACGTTTAATAGCTTCCCATAATCGTCGCTGTCCTGTTGACCAAAAAATATTTAACAATATAAATCTATAAATCAGAATGTAGTTAATCAATAATGTAACACAGTACACAGCTAACAGGGAACATTCTCTAAATGTTCTCTTAAAGTTATCAACAATGTCCTTGCAGTAACATTGGTAGAACTTTTTACGTTATATATAATTTATCAAAAGCATTATTCTTAAGTTGTTGAGGTTACAGGTTGAAGAAATGTTTGAATAATGTTCTTATAACCAAACAATACACGACTACAATATCTAAAAAACTGGATGTTTTAAACATTTCTAGAACATTCAAAATAACATCTTTAACGTTTTTGTTGCCTAATGAAAATGTTAAAAAAATGTTCTTACAGCCTAAAATTGTTAGCTGGGCATCCACATAAAGATTCTAATGGTTACAGGATTATATCTGGCAATATTTCTGCATCAGAAAACAAACCTGGTCTACTAATGCCAATGTGTTCAAGATCTGCTTCTTTGACGTAGTTAAAGTGCTCAATACGAGTCACGTTGAGTCCGTCCCGCAGCCGTAGGTAGAATCTCTCCAGCTGTACATCAGCCAGGAGCTGATACAGCCACTGAGTGTCGTGATCCATCATTATTTCACAAACAACAACCCTGCCGGTCAAATACAGCAATAACAATCAATCATTACAATAAATGCAGAGAAACATCATTGACCTGAGAAATAGAAGAAGGTATTTCTATAAACCTTTGAGTACTGCTTCGTGAAACTCAAACCAACATGCATGACTACAGGATTTATGAATACATTGTCAGTCATTATTAGTCATCGAAACAAATTTGAATTTTCTCGTCTCATATTCCTGTTACTCTGAGTAAACTATGTGAAAGGTTAAACCTGAAACACATGAAATCAGCCAGCGCTAACACAAAAGACTGTGAAGTATTTTAATCATTGCATATTTTTTCAAAATGCGTTCTCAGTGACTACTTACAGACTCATGTCAGCATATTTTTAGCATGTCTGTTAAATATTGTCTTATACAGTACTGTGAAAACGTTTCAGGCACATTAGATGATTCACCCAAAAAATATTAAAGATGTTTATTTATATCTTTTGCTTTAGTGTGTCAGTAGGAAACAGCAGTAAACATTTCCAACAACTCTTTGCCATTAATCAAGTGAGTTTTTGTATGAAAAGCGAGTCTTCTAATAGACAGTATGACCCACGCAGAAATCTGATCCCCCCTCATCAAGTCTGTCTGGTATTACATAAAGAGACAAAAACAACTGAGACAGACTGAATCCAGAAGAACTGGGTCTCCAAGGTGCTTCAAAACAATGATACTGTGAAAAATGCTTTAAAGTGAGCATGTTTTAAAAAATAATGGCATAAAAGATGTTATTTATCTACTGATTAAATCAAATCAATATTTTGGTGTGACCACCCTTTAAGGCGATTTTTGTCCTCTGTACATTTGCACACAGTTTTCATGGCAGATTTACAGGTAGGTTGTTCTGAGCTTTCTGGAAATGTTGTCGCAGTTCTTAGTGGATTTTGACTGTCATCTTTTCTCTTGTAATTCCAGATACTGGATGACGGAGAGATCAGATCTCTGTGTGGCTCTAACAATTGGCTGTTTCTTACAATTAGGGGCCTCAATGGGTTGCTATGGATACCTGCTGGGAATTGCAAAGTTGTCGCCAGCTGGCAATAATTCAAACACTGGGGAGTTCAGATCCTCTAAAAACACATGCTATGCTAAATAACCTGTCAAGCTCCCCCACACACATTGTTACACATAAAAACACTTTTAAAAGACTTTCAAAGTGCCCTTCCCATCACCTGCTGAAAATGATACAAAGACAAGACGCAAGCAGCACACAACAGGGCAGGATAATAAAGTGTTTTTAAAAAGAATAAAACTGTGAGAAAGCAGTGGAGTTTATCAACCAAACAAACCACTTTTTTCACTGTGGAGAAAGGTATGTGGCCACATATTTGTTCTGAGTGTGTGTTTGTGTTAAAGAGAATGATTCACCAGCTCAGATCAATCAGTCTTGAGATCAGAATGACAGATTATCGGTCTAATAAAGCAATAATGTTATAAACTGTGTGGCAGCACTCAACACATCTCTAAAAGTATCGTAGCTGGTGTATTTTTGTCAAGGTAATTGGCAACTTCTAACTGTTTTATATCTTATGCAAAAGTATGCAACATATTGTTTGGAAGAAATGTACAGAGCCAAATGTACATTTGCCAAGCAAATCTGTGAGTTTCTACAACCTCTGCAAGTTACATGTACCGAACGTATACCGAAGAGGAAAACTAGAAACTGACTGAACTCCTGTGTTTAAAGAACCATGACAACAAAAACACACATGACCTTTAGTGAATAATCAGCCAGTACACTTCAGGCGCATTAACAGAGGCTAAAGCTGTCTAAAGCTACGGGGGCTTGTCTGAGCAGGTAACTTAAGAATATCAAAATATGATTCCTCAAGACTACACACCCAAACTTCCACACCCTGAACGACAAGAGAAACAGCAGATTCTGTGTGAAACGTGATGTCTCTACAGCTCAGTCCAACAGCTAAAAATGACATGTTTTCAGAGCCAGAGAAGACATTTCATTTCCTCCAGAATATTACGAGTAAATCATGAATGTTTTTTTAACAGTATATATTTTAAACTGAATTCAGTGTCAGTTCCTGTCTGTAGACTCCAGCTTTAGGTCCGCCTTGTTTGATAAAGCAATGCTCTGTTGTTTCTATTTACATTTGATACGGATCCTCCTCTGAAACTGGGTGTGTACTGAGAATTCAGATCAACCACACTGCAGCATTATGCTAATCAAAGACGCGTCATTCCTTCTGAAATTCCTTCTGTGAGTTATCGGAGCTGAAAGTTTTCCAACAGTAGCCATTTGCAAACAGTTACAATAGGGGAAGATGCATTTACACATACATGCAATGCTATAAAACACATGACAGTACAGACATCAAAGCAATGTCTGTTTCCCTTAATAGACTCAGTGTGTTTTGTCAAAAGGTGTGACTTTAATCCATCACATATAATTAGTGATAAAAATATGTCAAACTGATGCACATAAACTATGTGTCCAGTGAGTCACAAACAAATATTGGGGTGAGTTTTGTTCTGTGTCAACACAACATTACTAATTTCAAAATTACTATTTTTTTACAGTTAATTTTACTGTAACAAAATTAACTGTAAAATTAAAATTACATTAAAATTAAAATTTGAGAGATATGGGAGTGCATAAGGTTGTCATTTAGGAAGTCATTAATAAGTAAAGTTAATAATAAAGTTTAAACTAAACTGTAAATGTTCATTGTTCAGTACATATAACTACACTGTACACACAATATAGGACTCATAATACATACATAATATAGAAGAATTATTATTACAGACCCTAAACATTTAGTACACTTGGTTTCACCTTGTGTTGTAAATCAGCCATGACAGCAGATAAGCTTACACATTTACCCAGGTGAGAGTTTAAGCATAACAGCAAGGCGGAAGTGGCGTTATTTAAAACATAATTTAGTTAAAATTGTTAGTTTTGACCAACCCTTTCTCTTAGACTCTCATACAGTTTAACCACAACACTAATATGATCATATGAATACATTAAATTAAAGATATAACCATCAAATACAGTGCGATTTGCAGAAATAAAGTTGATTATTTACAGTAAATGTTTAAACAAAACCATTTACTTACAAATGAACGATCCACGTTTTTCCCCAGAATCAAGTCGCTTTTCCCAGCTTGTATCCTATAGACGCTCCAGGTATAAAACGTCCATTACAAGTCGTTGAGTTTCAGTGAACTTTTACGCACGTTTATCCTGATGTCTGTATATCAAAACAGCGAATTTCACTTCATCTGTCTCTCGTTATCAGTTCTTGATGGGTTGTTGGTATGTTTTAAAGCACAGGTGATTTATAAAGCGAGTCTGACGTCTTTGTGTTTTCCCCTCGATCTGAGTTTTCCTCTCTCCGCCCCTTTCCAGTCCTCCGCCCTACAGACCGCAACACTTCCACCTGATTCCTGACCTGCATTAGGCAATTCCTGAGTCACGTTTGATTTCCATTTCATTGCAACTTTGTGTTTTTCCTTCCCAACTTTAGCGGTTTGTCAATATGTTCCTATGGGCTCAACATGTAGCCCAGTGCATGCGCAGCGCAAAGGTCTTGGGTTCGACTCCCATGAAACACAGATGATGATCAAACGTGTAGCTTAAATACACTGTCTGTCAATTTCATAAACGTGAATATTTTGTTGCCATGGCCTCAAAGACACAACCTCTTGTTTTCATTCATGTGTTTCGGCAACTTACAAAATTGTTGGTTAGTTATACAACATCATTTTTCAGGCTTGCTGCATAAAATCTCTTTGAATAATTGCATGTATGATGTTCTTGTAAATTGCTGTTTATTGAGTTTTTGATTGTGGACAATAAAAGTCATTAGATGTGCTTTACAGGAAACACAAATTGCTTGTTATACATTCCAAACTTTGTGAAAGTATTGAAATAGAGGATGTAAAAAGTGAGTCATGACAAATTAAAATAAATGGGTGTGAAAGGAAATCTGAAATTATGATATTAGTCTTCTCAGTTTACCGGAACTCTCGTGCCTGCAGTGTGATTCTGGAGCATGACAAACCGAGACTGAGGATAAAAACAGAGACTGTTTTCTCTTAGTGCCCCTTTCAGCCTTTCCACTCCGATCCTGTCTTACCAGTTTGACTGGATATTTGTGGTCTTTCTTCTTGTCACAAACAGACACATGCATGTATGCAAATGCTTATGTGAACAAGAGATTATGTAATAAAATACCTGGAGACATTTTACTTCTGTTCATGTCATAGGTTTGTACTACAAATCAAATAAAATGTATCATTAAAGTGATCATTAATAGAGAATTATTGGAGTAGTTAGTGATTATTTAAAATGGATGATTGGGCCTTTTACGTAATAATCCGTCTGTTACCAATAATTTAATTTGTCTATAAATTTAATAAGCAATCAAGCAGAAATCATTGTAGTTAAATAACCTTCAGGCAACCCTAACATCTCTGTCTGGGGAAAAACAATCTACTGGTAATTTGTTTATTGAGTCATCTGTGTGCAGTAAATAAAATATCTCCTCATAGCTGACTCCTGACTGGCACAAATCTTGTGTTTTTCCTTCCTATCATATGATGACTCAGCTGTGAGGACGTAACTTTGGAAGTATGTGATCTGTTTTCAAACACCTGCCGTCTATTGTCTAGTTTTGGGCATTGAAAGAGATTCGCATCACAATTACTAATGATTAGTAACTAGTAAAATTGGTAAACAGATTAGTAGATCAGTAGGGAATATAACAAGCAAAATAATTGAATGAACTAAATTTAACTTGAAATTTAACTAAGTGACTGAACTTTTTGTTTGTAACCCAGACTATCTATCTATCTATCTATCTATCTATCTATCTATCTACCTACCTACCTACCTACCTACCTACCTACCTACCTACCTATCTATCTATCTATCTATCTATCTATCTATCTATCTATCTATCTATCTATCTATCTATCTATCTATCTATCTATCTGATCATTTGAATTATCTATCAAGAAGCCAACGTTCCTTTTATTTTATATAGCTGAATCTATTATATCCCAAAACTTAAATTGTGATATACGCTGTGCCCTAATTGAGTTTTATGTTGTAAATATCTTTAACATTATTGTTCCGCGGCCAATGATGTCATCAGTTATGCGCCCCATTCGTGTTTATGGTTTCGTATAATTAATGCGACTGTATCCATTGATTGAGGTGGAAACCTCGTAATGCAGAATTTGTTTTATTTGCCCCAGATTCGCGGAAAATAGAGGCAAAACGGTGCGTTACGTTTAGCTTGTAGTGGTTTAAAACAGCACGTAAAGGTGAGTGTTGTGTCGGCGCAGTTCAGGGAATGAACGAGTGTAACGTAGCTGTTAGCTAAACAGCTAATTAGCGACTTTGCACACGCCAGATAGTAAAACCTGCTAAAGCAAACAATGTTAGTTCCTATTGCCAAAAAAACACTTCAAAGTGTGCTTTTCATAGATTAGAAATAGCCAATAAAAGACTTTGATTAGACGCGCTAAATGGTGAACTTGAATTAAATAAATTGTCCGATGAATTAGTCTTTAGCAGCTACATTTTACGTTTTGCCGTTGTATATAAATATAAGAGAAAATTTAATAAACCACGTTTGGTTCAAACCCGCACATTACATTTATTGTGAATGTATACGATCTTATAACACTGTCTTATACGTGCTTTCCATATAAATTTAATAAATTGAGGCTTTTTACAGGAGTAAATGAGAATATTGCACAATACAATATTGTTTGTACACATTTAACAAGCTGGTTATTATGGTTGATACTTGGTCTGTTAAAATCACACAGATAATTTACTGTCAGTCTGTCTAATTTACTGTCTTGCTGTCAATTTACAAACACAATGCAACAAATTTACACCATTAAACTTTGACCCCTGCAGGCGGCGAGCTGGCGCAGGTAGCAGGTTGCCGGTGGACTATGAGAGACAGTGGCGGAAGCCTGGCCCAGAACCGCTGGCAGGGGGAACTCTCCCTGACTGTGAGCCAGGAAGCTGGCAGTGCTGGAGGCATGGGAGGCGGTCTGATGGATCCAAACTCCCCTCCCAATGCCACCAGCCCCATACACTTCAAACTAGGTCACAAGGAGCGGGTCTGGACCGGTGAGTACATAGAACCGGTGGAGGTTGATGAAGAGCTTGGATTTGATGAGAATGAAGATGATGTAGAAGAGGAAGAAGAACAAGATGATGAAGAGATAGACTCTGAATGTGCGCCGTGGGAGGAGAAAGAGGAAGTGGAAGACTGGCAAAGGCCCTTTGAATCGCAACCACAAGTCATGAATCTTAACAATTATCCACTCCAGACATCATCACGTGATGAGGTCAAATTCCAAGCCAGAGACTTTCCAAAGAATCCCATCGAGATACGGCTTCACGGATTTAAAAAACAAAGACTGAGGCGCTGGCGGAGGCTGCGGTCCAGTGCAGGGTTACGGAACCGACTTGTGCAGAACTGGAAAACATGGAGACAGCGAGCACAGTGGGTCAACGCTCCAGGGTATCGGAGGGCAAGGTGGTGGCGCCAGTATAGCCAATATACCAGCAAGAGACGAGAGCAGGAATGTAACAGCACAGACTCATTGCTGTTAGATGCAGAAACAACAAGGGCAAGACAAACAGGTGAGACATTTATTTTACACTTAATGTAAAAACGATTAAAGGCAAAACTGCATTATATTAATGCTTATTCTCTTTCCACAGTAAATCAGTTTTGCAGTTTCAATGGTTTTCATGGGGATTCTCAATCAGTTTCAGCAGTCAGTGGAGAGCAGGAATATCTGTCTATGTCTGAGAAGCCTGCTGCTCAGAAGATGGAGATGGTCCTCACAGAAGAACACAGGACTTGTGTCCAAGGTCACTCTCTGGGTTTTCAAGACCTTCAACTTCTGTTCTGTAAAAGCCAGTTTAGCATTTTTAACATTCTTATAGTCCAAGGTGGGATGTTACTATGTAGTACTTGAATTATGTAGATATGGAATCTGTGTTGTTGTAAGAACTGTTTTGTTCAGACCTGATTTCCAAAGAGATCCTGACAGCCTGTAACTCTGTGCGCTGTGTCTGCTACAGTGGTATCTTATGCATTTATTTATTTCTCAGGTCTTCTTGATGAATTCCTTCAGAGATACGGAAGTCTAATTCCGGTTCATTCTGACGACATTGTTGAGGAACTACAGAGCATTTTCAGTGAGGACTTTTCCCAGCCTTACAGGTCTGGCACATGAACAACTTCAAATAATGTTTTTGTTGCTTTACATCTTGTGCAGTAAGACAAAAGACAACGTGTTTTCTCTAACCTTGTGTTCATAGGAAAATAGCTGTGCAACATTTAATTCAGTCTTACCAGAGGTCACCAGGGATGGGTCTGGTAAAGGGGTTCCGAGTAAACTACAAGCGTCATGTTCTCACGATGGATGATCTTACTACCCTCTATGGACAAAACTGGCTCAATGACCAGGTTCCTGCACCACAATTTCTGTTATTTGTCCTGTTCATCTCAATCTTGTCTGATTACACACTCATCTGTCATTTGATTCTTAAGGTCATGAACATGTATGGAGACCTTGTGATGGATTCAGTGCCTGAAAAGGTGATTGTTGATTGTTTTCTCTAATATTGCTCCAAATAGCAGTTAAATAAAAAAATTTATTTGTATGTTTATTTGTTTTCTGAGAGGTGTGAAAAATTACAGTTTTATTTTCTGCTCTCTTCTCGGCCACTCGTGCTTCTAAAGATAAAACTTTTTTTTTTTTCTCAGATTCCAGCAAATCATAACATATTAGCGATTTTAACAATCATAACAATTTTAAGCCTTTTAATAGAGAATGTGAATATTACAAGAACTCATTTTTAAAATGAGTTTGCTCATTGCTACTTGGCCAAATGAGTAGCAATGAGCAAATTTTAAAAAATTCTTGGTGACAATTTTTGGTTTCTTGTAAACATTGGTGACAAAGATTGCTTGCATTTGTGTGTAATGGCATCTGTATCTTGCTCAATTTTAGGTGCACTTCTTCAACAGCTTCTTTTACGACAAATTAAGGACCAAAGGATATGACGGAGTTAAACGGTGGACAAAGAATGTAAGCAAACTTTAAACTTATTGATTTTGGTGTAAAATCTTATTTTATACCTAATAAAAACAAGTTAAGGACCTACACATTTTTATTGTGATCTTGCTGTTGAAAAAGTCCTGCTAGGTTGTACTTCCACAGATCAGTATGACTTTTCTTGACATGCTTATTTGTTTAGGTGGACATCTTCCAGAAGGATCTGTTGTTGATTCCCATTCATTTAGAAGTGCACTGGTCACTGGTTTCGGTTGATATTAAACAGCGCACCATCACATACTTTGACTCTCAGAGAACTCTTAATCGGCGATGCCCAAAGGTAATTTAGTGTATTGTGTAAAATTCTAATATGACAATATCTTCCCCACATGCCATGAATTGAATTCATCCGTGTGTAACATCTGAACTAATGTAATGTGTCTCAACCATTTATTTAGCTGTATGTAACCTTCATTTTTTTCTCCAGCACATTTTTAAATACCTACAGGCGGAAGCTATTATAAAAGAGCAGAGAGACTTTCTCACAGGGTGGAAAGGTTTTTTCAAAATGGTGAGTCAACACAAATTGCTACTTGTGACACATTGATGTTCAATTTGATTTATTGTTATTTGTCCGCAGTCCAAGTGTTTAAACAACGATTAATAGAGTTTTATTGTGGGTTACAGAACGTAGGCAGACAGAACAATGACAGTGATTGTGGGGCTTTTGTCCTGCAGGTACGTATATTCATCTTACTGCATTTGTCTAATCCTTAACCGTTCTTCACTACCTAGTTAACAGTAGTTTTAAAGTTACAGTATAGTCACATTGATCCTTGTGGTGATCTTTCGTTTAACTGCATTAATTAAAGTGACGTGCAGAATTTGTCCTCTGCATTTAACCCAACCAGTTAACCAGGGAGTAAGTGGGGGTAATGTGCTCAAAGGCATATCATTTGCTTCCTGCCGGCAACAACCTGTTGACCTTCTGGTTACGAGTCAGACTCTTTAACCAGTAGGCCTCAACTGTCACCATTAGCCATCAGTACTGTACCCTCAAGATGTTTAAGAAGTCTTCCCTGAAATTTAAAGCTTAATATTTATCTCCTACGTGTCTGTTTTTCTCTCTTTTTCTGTAGTATTGCAAGTGTCTCGCATTGGGTCAACCCTTCAGTTTCAGTCAGCAGGATATGCCCAAGCTGAGGAGACTTATGTACAAAGAATTGTGTCACTGCAAGCTTTCATTGTGATGTTTGTGTGAAAATTGCACAGCCAGAGGGGAGAATAAAAAACACTCAGAAGATAACATTTGTCAAACAGCCTGAGAGACTTTACACTGAGGACGTTTCTTCCTCGCTCACTTGTTCATGTTTGTTTTGTATAGGATTTTATTTTACTGGAAACCAACGTTAAGGCTCAGAGAACTGAGAGTGAGTTTATTTGTGGTTGACAGCTTGTCTGTGGTGGACATACTGTTTATATGCAGGGCTGTTACAAAGGGGGTAAATGTTGTTCTGTTAAGACCCTCTATAGCATAACCAACTCATTAGGCCCAGGGGAAAAAAGCCCAACCAAAAAATGTTGTCATGGTCCCGTGAAACCTAGTGACAGCCTTGCCTAAAATGTGTTTTGATATTTGTTTTTGTTCTGTGCATAAATATGTTACAAATCTTCAAATGTTGATGTTTGAAACCCTTCAAATGTTTGAAACCATGTTTCAAATGGTTTAAAGTGTTGGCATGAGACAAACTGTGCTCTGATGTAACAGAAGAAACATGTCTGTTGTTTTGTTTATAAATAAATACAGTTATGGAAATAATCATTGTGTATTCATTGGAATGCATAAACTGTTATTGTTAGCCTTGACAAATTGCAATTTGTGATGACATGTGATCTTTATAAAACGGGACTGGTCAGAACTGGTGAAAGAAATTGTGAATCATAAAATCTAAACAATGACTGGATAAGTACTTAAAACATGGCAGGACAGGCTCCTGAGTAAGCAGGGCAGAGACATTATATTCAGTGAGCTGGTCAACTACGTAGCTGAAATATCAGACTAGCTTAGTAATACATTTCATCATTATTCACCAATGTGGACACATGCCATCATCGTTCACAACACGGGTGTTTGTGTAGATGCAAATTTAGCTGTCAGATTTTAAAACAGTTTAAAACACTGATATTTCTATGAAAGATTGATATATAAGACTGATATATAGGTCTAAATACATTTCTAGGCCTCTGTGATAGTGATATTAATTTTTTTACACATTTTTGCCAGTGTACCTACATCTTTGTTCAAAACTTGCAAGTTACTTTATGTACATTTCTTTACATATGTTGAGGTTTAAAATAGCCAAACTGACCTACATAGAAAATCGTATCCGACATTTTAAATCATTACTATAAACTTATTATTGTGAATCGGGGTAAGATGAGGAGACAGTTCTGAACACTGATCTCTTGTGTACTCGTTCAATAGCAAATTTGTAAATATTTTGAGTTCATTTTTAGTTTTTAATAAAAAGCTTTAAAGCTTTAAACGCGTTTACAGTGTAACAGGGCGGTGCCGTCTAAATATTGGGAAATGCTGCTGGGCGTGTCTACATCCTGATTGACAGGAAAGACGTCCAATCGGCGGCCCGTAGGTCTACGTCACGGTTTAAGTATTTGCGTGTTTCCGCCGCTCTGCAGTTCTTTGTGATAATGTCGTCTGAACATGAAGATAGGTAAGAGACGCATGTGCTCGGAAAACTGCTTTATTAATACAAATAATGGACGTTTTGTAAATTTTTCAGTCAGTATTTGTCAGTTGATAGAGTTTCTTTAAAAATGTGAGGTATTTGTATATTTACAAACTATTTTAAAGCAAATTTTATATGCCGGCTTGGCGTGTTCCTTATCTCTCGGTTCCCGCCTCGTTAAAATTAACTGAAAATGTGAACAGAAGTATTAGTTAGTTATTTTATTCTAGTTAAAGCGTCGATGTTTAGTAATAAGCATTTTAAATGGTTTTTGTAACGTCTGTTCGACGGCCCGTTAGATGCCGGTTTTTTTTGTGACGCAACGTGTCTCACGCGCTCGATCAGTTCCTCGTGTGACCGGCGTGTCCATGCGGCACGTGGCCTCTCGCTTCCTAGCACTAAACTACCTTAATATTAGTATCTAGTATAGAAAACTAGTTAATCGTGTAGTTAATATTGGCCATAGTGGTACAACATAAGTAATATTAATGGATTTAGACATTTGGAAAGATGCGCCCACGTATCACCGGAGTTACAGGCCTGCGTTGCGGCCTTTTCTGGGTGAGACAAAAGGCTCATCTGGCAGTGTAGGCCTAAAAGCCCACAAATCTCTACATAAATCGTTTATTAAAAGTTTTAAATTAAATTGTGGCAAATGTTGCCGTCTGACAAAACCAAAGTATATTGCGTCTAAGACCAAAACCTACAAAAATACGCAAATATTAATATAGTAACATTACGATCAAGAAATATGTATATAAATATTTGATTGCATCGGTATTCGTAATCGTTGGTTATTGTTGCGGATTTACGTGCGTTAGTCGAGCCACGTTGTTAATGGCGGAGAATGAAAATGGCTGCCGCCTCTAGGTCCCGTTTCAGGGGTTACCGTGCCCTCGTTTTTCTTTCCTTAACGCTGTAATCCACAGAAGCCTAAAATATTTTAACAACAGACAATTAACTAATAGTATATACTATACTAGTGAGTTATAGTGTATATACTAGGTATACATTAAATAGGGGGATGGGTGACCCATGTGTTAGTTGAAGTCCACTAAGTTTGTGAGTTTCTCAATTTGCGAAGTTGCATACAGTTAGTTGATTTTTTTTTCTAAAGCACGTGGCAGTGTGACTCGTTATATGAAACTAATTATACATCAAAGCAGCACTAATGGCAAAATCTCATTTCAGACCTAGAGACAATGGCCCCGAGGGGATGGAGCCAGATGGAGTCATTGAGGTTGGTACCAATAAACACCATGTCACCAAAAGTACTTTAGCATCTCTTTATTGTTGTGTAAGACTGGCTTGAACAGTGTTCTCACATGAGCCGTTTTCTTAAGTTTGCAAATGTAATAGCCCAAATGAATCTGTGGCAACTGTATGAACATTTCTGTTCACAGAGTAACTGGAAGGAGATTGTTGATAGTTTTGA
>JAZGTK010014683.1:0-13601 GCA_036877625.1 Ambastaia sidthimunki
TTGAGTCAGAGCCTGATGCCTCACACCCACTACCCCCCACTCCCACACATAGAGTATCATCTAGGGTCAGATAAGGGTCATTTGGCAGGTTGAAATGGGATCCAAAGCAGAAAGGTGAAAATAATTACGTACACACAATCATCATTTCACTTTTTTCAAACACATATGCACACACTCACATCTAACTGACTTTACATAGACTTTTATTTTTTTTTACTGAAAAGCAAATATAAATATTACAGACTTACTCAAACCCCATTTTTGAAAGAAAAAACAGCACTTTAGGAACAATATTGTGCGACCTGAAATTGTAATTGGAAACACTTGTCCTTTGTGAATGTTTCTCTGTTAGATTTTGTTTCTGGATATACTCTAAGTGGACCCAAAAGAGACAAAGCCTGTAATAAAAGAGAAAACTGAAGAACACACCAACTTTTCAATCCGTTATGGTTTTTATCCATTACACATTAATGTAACAGTCTAATTGCTCCACTTTTATCCTGTGGTGAGAGTGTTCAGGTCCGGCACAATAATGATTTTTTCGGATGGTGATCCGGGGCGCTTGATGAACACAGCGGGTTCTTGGCTTCAAATGAGCTGCATTAGAGAGCATGACCGGCGGCATCAGCACACGCTCATAGCAGCGACTCCCAGTGTGTTTTAAATGTCTTTCAGATTGAGATTAAGACCTGCTCCTCATAAATGCATATTAATCTTTTTATAGGATCAAAGTGGTGCAGTTTTGAGGTGTTGATGGCGCAGTGGGGAGACGATACAACCAACAGAGTTAATTTTATTACCAGTGGGCACTTATACTTTTAGGTAATATCCTTCAATTTAATCATGTTTACAGTTAATTCATTTAAACACTGCACTTAAAGTCATTCCTCATCCACTTATCATTTTGAAAGCAATAATTTTCACACTATCCTTAATGATAAGAATGATTTTGGCTTTTCAGTTATGGATGAAAGTGTAACACACTGTGTTATGTTATTATGGTGTCATAGACACACACTTACTGAATATAATGAGAGAGGTAATGAGACTTAACAAATGACTCAATAGGTTGAAATATAAAAAATCCCAACACTCAATTTATGTCACACTCACATAAGTAACGAAACCAAGTATCAACCTTCCTATCATATATGTCCATGGGAACCAGGTCTTTTATATATTATTCCTCCTGAAGGGCAATATATTCAAAAACACTCCATCAAGTTTGGCCCAAAATAAATTGATGCTGATTTTCTAATAAGGGGCATGAGGAGAGAAAGTATGTTAGGATTTATTAGATTAAGTTATACATTCAGTATTTGTCTATGCAGAGACGAATGTGAAAATATTGTGCACACACACACTATTGCAGCTATACACACAGATATTGCGTTAATTAATAATATACACACCCTGTTGTTTCACATTGGAATAATGAATGTGTATTACATACTGTCACACACTGCATTTTGACAAATAGGTAGGAAAATAAATTAAAAATAGGCATACACACATACACACATGAAGCAGCCGAGCGCTTGGAATCTGATTTAATTTAGGGAAATAAATTCAGCAGTAATAGGCAGAACAGCACACTATGGCCCTGATTTGATGGCTAGGATTGATGGCTAATGCCCCTTGTAGCTTTATTATAAGTAATGTCCCCCTCTCTTAACACACACACAAAATAATTCATCAGCAAACCCCACTAGAGCCCACCCCACCACAGAGTTTGCAGTATTAGATAATCCATGATCTATAATTAAAACACACTGTTTTCACAGTCTAACATTGGATCATAATTTTATTACTTGTGTTTGTATGTGTGTGTGTGTGTGTGATCATGCACACATACACATTCATATATACATGCAACAGACCTGTAAAGGATTGACCTGTGTGTGTGTGTCAGGAATCATGCTCCTCTCTCATCTCCTGCAGTGGTATGTATGACAGCACTGAAACTAAAGCTCACGTTCTGTGTGTGTCTGTGTGTGCGTGTGCACGCGTGTGTGGAATGGTGGTGCAGTAGCCTCAGCGAGATCTCTCTACTGCATGGGCTTCCCTCTCAACCTAAAGCCTGTCTGACATTTCCAGTCACATACATGCATCTAGCTAGCTACCACAATGTGGATATACTGTAGACTTCTACTGTTTTTTAAATAAAGCTTTATAGTTTTAATTACCACAGACTAACCTTATACACACATGTCTGAAGAGCTATTTTTGTTGTTTCAAATTCATTGATACAATCATTAATACAATCTCTAGCCCTTTATCCTAACATTAACCGTCCCAGCTAGGTGCCAAACCCTTACCCTTACATTAAACCTACCCCTAAAACCAAGTCTTAACCCTCAAACAGTCATTTAAAGGGGTGTCAGACCAAAACGTTCTCACTTCACTATCATTGTTTAATGGTCTAACTGGTCATACTGGTCCTCACAAAGATAAATGTACAAGTGCATATACACACACATGCATACACACTCTCTGCAAGCTTAAACATACACACACATATTTGATTGTGCAAAAAAAATCACTTATTTGCTGTGAGTGCCTGTGAGTGTTCTGACTGTTCACAAGTGTGATTTAGATTTAAGAACTGTGGCTGAGAAGAGTTTTAGCTACTTAAAACTAACAGTTCGTCAAACAAAATTATCACATGGCTTCATAAAACTTAGGACATGTGTTAACTACTTTTAGGAGATTTTTTAATGATATTTGAATATTATTTATCCTTTCTGGACAGCCATGTTCATTGTACACTTTCAGTATGAATATTCAGTATGAATATATATATGTTTTATTTCACAGAAGAAAAAGTCTTATATTTTAAAAATGGTTACTGAGTAAATGATTATTTCTGAGTATATTAATAAATAAAAATAAAATAATATAAATGTTATTAGGGTACGTTGTAATATAATCGTAATATGATTTTACAAAAATGTTTATAGTGTGGTTGGTTTTGTTCAGTAATGACCTTTCAAGCTGCTTTTTACTAGTGTCTTTTGTGCTCATTATGTAACCTGTAACCCTTAAAACATTATAGTGTAAATGTTACAAATGAATTTGCTTCTTAAATGATGTGAGGTTTGGGTACCACACACTTAAATTTGGCTGTGGTTTCTAAGGGTGAATTGTGCCGTGCTGTTATTCAACACAACAGCACTCTTGCTCATGTGATATTGTTTAAATAATAGCCAAACGACAAGGCATGTTACTGTCACCTGATGAAAAATGGCATAGAACAAGACCGAAACACACATTTTCATTGAAGACTCATCTGAAATCTACTGAACTGTGGCTGTTAAGTGCGATTGATTTATTGGCCTTTTGAGTCGGACACTATTATTCCCCTTCTCATGGGAGCAGCTAACTCAGACACTGGGGCAGCATCTCGCCACAACATCATGACAACTAAAGCGTCTTACTCATGGGGGCATCCCCTCTCCAAAAAAGAGAGTGAAAGAGAGAGAGAAAAATTGTAATTGCACCCAGAGGAACTTGTATCCTATATTGTTAGCTCTTGTCTATTGTCTAACCCTCCTCTCCTAGTGCTATGAGAAGAACTGAATAGACCCTGTATATAACAATGGTATATTTAATCTCTGGGTATAGAGGATGAGATGAGTAGTGTGGATTACACAGCTGTTTATATGGATCAGTGAGAAATCCTTCTTTAATTATAAGCTACTTGAGTTCTGAACAGGTATATAAGTCCTTAGAGAGAGATTCATATTGTTCATATCTTTAATTTGTGTGCTGTTAGGGAGATATTAGATACTTGCGGAGCTCAATATCTCAATATTAGACTCAAAAGGGCTTCTGAATGGCTGTCTTTATTTTCCTCATAGCTATTTATTAACTTAACTTTTTATTCCTCTGCAGATCTCAGTCTCAATGCAGATTTAAAATGCTTTTCTATTGGTCTAAACTTGCATGTAAACACTACTAGTGTTTGATTGCAGGCCATATCCTAAAAGTCTGAGGAATTACTTGATGTTCTGATCAAAAGAAAATTCAGAGGAAATATATAACTTGTCTGTTTTTATTGTTGGAGTAAATAAAACAACATGACAGACCTAAATACCTGATCACAAGATTATAAGTAAACATAATTAGCTATCTAGTTATCTAGTCTAGTGTTAGTCTGTAGTTTGTACTACACGAATCAAACAAGTCATATACAATCAACAAAATATTTTCCAGTTACCAAAATTACAATGTGACTGTGGGCTTATATTTTTAAAATCTGTTTTATCATTTGTCAGTTAAAAGTCTTTTTCATAGAAATGAATTCCACAGTTGTCTTTAACAAACATTAGGATTTGAATTAAGGTCTCATTCATGTTGGTAAGAGCAGGATGGTCCAGGTCAAGTTCCATGACAGATTTTAATACATCTGAGTTTGTTTAAGCATCAACAATAGTAACAGTGGCTACATTTACATGGAGAACAATAATTTAATTATTGACCTTATTCTGAATAAGACAATATTCTGATTAGGTTTACATATGTTGCTTTTAAAATATTCCTTTCATGTTTCCGTTTTACATGTTATAGAACAAAGACCGATTGTTGGCATGTAATTATGTCCCTGTGTAAATATAGTTATTGATGCTTACCTTCCCTAATAATAACAAAAAATAAAGAATCCCTAATAATAACAACATTTTTTTACCTTGAGCTGAGGACAGTGAAGACAGAAAGTTGGACAGGAAGTTTAAACCTGTGGAAAAAAAAACAACAGATAAATTCCTTGAAGTCTTTATAGCCAGTACAGAATAACTTAAATACCCAGCAGCTGCTGGTGCTAATGTTTGTTGAAATCTGCTTATGACACACATCAAAAGCCTTGTTAAGGAGAGCGTTTAATCCCAGCTATACCCACCCTCCTTAATACTCATCTGCTGTCTACTATCTCTTTCTTTGTCTTTCCCTCTCTCTTCCCTTATCCCTCTCTCTCTCTCTCTCTCTCTCTTTCTCTCTCTCTCTTCAATACAAACAGCATTATTTATGCTCGGTAAAACAGCCCTTAATTACAGCTGAATCTCCTCTGTGAACTGAGTTCTACCTCCCACCAATTCTCCCACTGCTCTCTCTAAAAGCTGCCCCACATATATTAACACCCTCTCCAGCCAGCACCTCCATGCCAGAGGAGGCAATAAATAAATATGTAAATATGCAGGGTGAGATTTGCATATGCATAGGCAGGCAAACTGATCCTCGTCCTGGTCTGGTTGTGCGGGGTCTGTCTTATTAGGCCTGTTCCCAGGTCGGCTCTGAGAGCACATCAGCGGGGTGATTAATACCGGCTCTCAGAGGAAGACACCACTGCCTATCATAAGACACAGGAAATGGATGTTTTTCTTGCCATTTTTGCTAGCACTAGGATTGCATGATGTTTATGTGTATGTACTTATGCCCAATTTAGCACAGCAAGATAGTAAAATATAAATGTTAGTTAAAATAGTAAAAATATATGTATAAAACTAAATATATATTGTCAATCTTAAAAGCTGTAATTGATTAGCCATTTCTTTAAAAATTTTATTTTATTTTAGTCAGCTGAAAGGCCCTATAGAGTGACACATTAATTGCTAAATATTTTATGTAGGTTCTTAATATTATAAGGTTTAATTTTATTTTGCTGCATAGAATTTTTTTCTATAGGGTCAGGTGCATTTCTTTCTTTCTTTCTTTCTTTCTTTCTTTTTGTGCAGTTCTTAAAGAGTTTTGGAAGTTAATTTGATAATACACATCCTGATTTCTTATTTCATCTTAACTTAAAGTGTTAATGGAAAACAGCCCATTTGAAGAAGGTAAAGTAGATTTATGTCTTTATCTGTTTTTATATCGGTTTTTATCTGTAGGCGGCCATACCGGAGTGGATTTGTTTCATGTTACGGGATTTACCTGTTCATGTCCTCGTCTTATCTCTGCTGTGGGGAAATAAATGCGCTTCGAGTGGATGAGGTTTTAACGTCTGGTGATGCTGTCAGATTCTGGGACTGTCATGATAAGGGTTTAACTTCTTTGTTGCGGCCACAACATCAAAATCAAAGAACAACCATGCGGGTGTAGGCCATATTATTTCCCCTAGCCTGTCAGGATGTACCAAATAAACCAGATATAACAAGTAATAAAGTCATGCTAATTTGTAGATAGTTCTGCAAACAGCCTCATGAATATATTAGTAAACAAAGAGGAACAAAGTCTTGTTTTGTTCGACTATTTGTCTCAGCCTTTGTTTGGATGAGTGTGATGCATTATTTTTCATAATGAAGATAATTAAGATTGTCTTGTGCTGCTGCTCCTTTCACCTCAAACTCCAGAAAGGAAAAAATAAAAAACGTAATTACATTCCGGGCAATGACTTTGGAGAGTCCAGTGAACAACAATTATAAAATAATAAAAGTCACATAGTTTTCATCCAGAAATTAATTACCACTTCTTTCTTTCTTTCTTTCTTTCTTTCTTTCTTTCTTTCTTTCTTTCTTTCTTTCTTTCTTTCTTTCTTTCTTTCTTTCTTTCTTTCTTTCTTTCTTTCTTTCTTTCTTTCTTTCTTTCTTTCTTTCTTCATTGGGAGACAGTCTAAGACACATACTGGCATATGTGGTTTACGAGAACACAGGAAGTGTCCCCATGTTTACATTGTTATACACGTCATTATACACATTTGTGTCCTCGTAAACCACATATTCAGGGCCACACACACAGTAATTACATCATCACATGTTTGTAACACTGCAGCCTCATACCCCTGTTAAAATGTTCCTCCTCCTAATTACTGTTTTACTCTCGTTTTCATAGTGGCACCTTCATGATAGATCATTATTTTTCCAGCAATTTGTTCACATTTAGATGTGATATAATTGGACCTGATTAATTATTATGATTTATGTGGAACAGTTTTGCGGGTACAGCCATTAATGCTGTGGGTATTAAGTGAGAGATTGGGGCAAATTAATGGTGCTACACTTTCACCTCTTCGACTTTACAATGTTAGAACATCTGATCCCAGATCAGATTAGACAGACAGCTGTACAAATACAGATAATCACAGGTAACTCCCAAAGTGACCAATGCTAACTTTGAACTGTGGCTCATTGGTCATTTTGATGAATTATATAAGCAATGACATTTATTATATTAATAATATTTTGTTATGCCATTGTTATAGAATATATGTATTTGTAAAGCATGACAGCTGCACATTTGGGAATTTTGGACATTATTGTATGATTGAAAATATAGTTTAGTGCTGTGTAATGTGTGTTATAGTGCTGCTGTTATCAAAGGTCTGACAGTATCATATATCCCAAATGAAAATTTAGACTGACACCTTGTGACCCAAATCTGCATGCTGGGTGATTGTGGCGCCCAACACATCGAATGGTTATTTCAGATGGACAGTAGTCAATTCATCTCTCATGTGGATGCCTCATTAATGAGAGGAGAACTGTTGTATGTGTGTGTGGCCAGCTATGGGTTGCATGTAGAATGGATTTATGGTGTCACTCAGCCCAAGAGAGCAGCTAATGAGAGAGAGAGAGAGAGAGAGAGAGAGGGATGGCAGTGTCCATGTGTAATTCCACACTCCATCCATAAAAGAAAGAGCAACAGAGAAAAATAGAGTTGGGGGCGTTGTTAAGGGGAACATATCTTTCATCATGTGTGTGTGTGTGTGTATGTCTCTAGAGTTTTCTTTAATATTTTAATAAATAACATCAGCCCAACAAGAAATTAATGAAGAGTATCATTAATAATAGTTGTGCAGTGTGCAGTGATGGCGCTGATATTAAGTCGCGCTGCTTCAGGGGAATCTCAGGAGACTTGGGATTTTTCCGACAGCAAACAAGGTCTCAGCAGCTGGCTGGCTTCTCTCCTGCCCTGCACTTCCACAACAGGTTGAATGTAATAAAAGAGGATTTTGCCAGCTATCGAGTTAAGCCTGCAGAAATCTGTTCCTGTAGAGTCGAGCTAGACACTCAGCCAAATGTGATTCTTAATTAAACTTTAATCATCATAGTACTGTTTGCATTGGAAACAAAAAAGAAGGTGTCCTCAGCCATAGTCCTGTACTGTTGTCTAATAGCTGGGTATTGTAGTGGTCTTAACCTCGCACTAAAACACAGTTATTTATTAATGTGATTTTTTATGGTGGGGGGTAATGTTTGTAAAGGTTAACACTGTGCCTGTTTATGCCCACACATACACATAGTTTTTTTTATCTGGGCACAGAGCGGATTCATTTAGGACAGTTTTTTGTAGGAATTTTTAGTAGGTCAGTGTAATAGTACAGACAGTGTAAACTGTTTAGGTGTTTAGCTGTTTAATGTTAGAATGTTAAACATTTCTTAAGTCTTTATGTTTAGATCTCACCTTTAAACCGTTCTGCATCTACAAAGAGAGGTTATTTGAGTTCCCCTAATTGCATTGATATTTCAATGTTATTACAATAATAGTAAAATAGTAATTATTAGCATCATCAAAGTACACGCTGTTAATTTGTATTCAGTCAATTCTTATGAACACAATAAATGCATATATAGATATAGAAAAAAATACATGAGATATCAAAGCAAAAACACATTTCAAAAAATGTGTAAATAAAACCATTTAAACATTTAAATGGGTACAGAAGTATTTCCATGCAAGCACAACAGTTCTATTCTTGCAGGGTAAGCGGATAAATGTTTAATAAGAAGAAAGCCTTGTGCTGCGAAGAGTAATGACTGTATTATGAAGTATCACTGTGTGCACAGGCTGTGTTACTGATGGAATTTGTATATATCATTTAGTGAAAGTATTGCTTTACAGTCGTGCATGTAATAAATATTGCTGTTTAACCACTTAATTCTGTTCTATATACTTCCCTGCGAACACTTTACGCAAATGACCCAGCGATAGTTCTGTGCCTCATCTTAAAGGTAAAATACATTAATTTAAGCAAGCAGATATGGGTCAGGTACATTTGCATAACAGTGCACATAATAAAAAAAACATAAATGAAACAAAAAGCAAAGCACCAAACTGCATACTCCATCATATGCATAATACTTAAAAAGGTCTTTTGGTTGTAATGTGAATATATTTGTCTTCATGAACTGTTATGTAAATCATTAAAGGACTTAAGAGTAAAGCCCTACTTAAGGGACTTTAAATAAACATATTAATTATTAAGCTTATGACACATACCAAAACTGTCTTTTTAAATGTGTGGTCCTGTGTTTAATGTATTTTCACATTTGTTTCAGCTCTTTACTGTCTAAATCATATTTAAATTTTTTTCAATGTTTGTTTAAAATGTGGAAATTAGTAGCATGGTACTAATCTGAGAATATGTGTCCCCTTTCTATAAAAAAGTGCCCCATGCCACCTTCTCTATTACTTATCCTTGGCAGCCGTCTGTATACTGAAACGGTGCAATTTTCTTCATAATAAAAAGTGGATTACAATGAAACAGAAGAAAGCGTCCCCAGCTGTCGCCAAGAAATGAGACCATCTTGTTCGCAACCTCCAATGATTAAAAACACATTTATGTCTTAATCTGTAATTAAGTAAGTGCAGTGGTGGTATCAAAGATTAAAACACCAGACAGAAGTGAATAATCACTACAAGGAATTCAACAGCTTTTAAAAGGACATTTAAGAAGAATAAAAACAACACTTGTGGAAAACTTTTTGAACCTCAATATATCTCTCACTTGTTGAACCTCTGCTGTTCCTGAGAGTCTAATGAGAAACCAATAAATCAGTTCTTAAAAATGTCAAACTATGAGGGTCTTGGTTGTGTTTTTGAAAATAAATAAGTTTGGTCTACCTATCTGTATTCTATATATCATGCAGACTTATCCTTATTAGTTATAACTTTGCATTAAATGTGCTGAAATTTTATCTCTTTTTATGTCTAACATTTTGCATATTACTGTTAAATTGTTCCTCTACAGTAAATGTGATTATAAGGTGATTAAGTGATCAGAAAATACTCCAGTGTTTTCTTGCTGTTTAAACCTGCAAACACAGCATGACATGGGGGATTTTTGTCCTGAAATCATTACTAAAGCATGTATGGATTTTCTGACAAGCATTTCAACAGCTTAAAGAGTGTGTTGATCAGGGTTGTGATAAGTGGCATACATTCTGACACATGCAGAGATGTTTATGGGAATGTTGATTGTAGACACACATTGATAATCAAAAAAGGCCAATAGCATTTTACTTGTCTTAAAAGGTTGATGCTCTTTCTTTGAAAGCCCTTTGCTTGTGTTTGTTGCATTTCTTTGCCTTAGACACAAAGTTCACACAGAAACTTTAAGAACTTTACCAACATTAAACCCCCCTTGCATCATTCCTGTTTCTGAAGTTCTCTACAGTTGAACAAATTAGTTTATATTCATCCTTATTATTCATGAAGACCCTCTTCCTCAAAGCCCACTTTACTTTTCATGTAGTTTGTGTGTGTGTCTGCATTACCTAATGTGCCTTAAATGAGTTTCTGGTTTGAATGACAAATACTTCACTGCTCACCAAACTTTAAATTCTCTCTTTCTCTCTGTGAGAGACTATAAATATAGTGCTGATTGTTGGTAAGTGTTTAATAGGACATGTAGGAATCATAATCTAGCCATTCATAACCAAACAATTTTGTTAATAAGGTTGTGTCACTACAGTCACTGGCATTAATTGACTGTCTATTCTATATTATAGAAATAAAAATTCACTCATTCAAACATTTTTCCTAAATTTGCGATCTATAGGGCAGAACAAATATACTGCTGCATATGATAAGTACAACTGGATTCCAGTGAAGCATTGCCATTCTTTTCTTCTTCCACAAACGTTTTGCCATTTTAATCACTTCACAAATCATAAATCTCAAGATGGACTAAACAAAAACTTTTTGTGCCATGACACACACACAACAGTCATTGCCCTGGCAACTTCACACCCTAGCAACCACTTGGAGCACCCTAGCAACCATATAACATCACAAATAAGTCATAATCGATCATGCTAAATCATGTTAATGTTATGCTAAATCGTGCTAGTGTAAGTCATGCTATTATCATACTAGAATCATGCATCGTCATGGTAGCATTATGCTAAAACATGCTAGAATCATGTTTAACCATGTTAGCATCTTGTTAAAACATGTTAACCATTTAAATATATTTTGGCCTGAGTTTTGGCATGGCAAGCACCACTTTCCCTTCTTCTATGAGTCAAACTAATATCTATCTGTAAGGAACACCCATTGGCCCAATGACCAAATCCAATGGTGTGGGTGAAGATATCTCACTTGTTCTGTCTGTCCTCAGCACTTTTCAAAAAGTTTTTTCAATTTATGACAATTTTATTTAACTGACTCTGTGGCTAGTTTTAATTTGACTCCAATTTTAAATTATAAAAACCCCAATCTGAAGCTGATATTATTTGGTTCCTAAATTCTCGAATTCTCATTCTTTTTGTTATTCTTTCATTATGGACTTTATGCTGTTGCCACCTCCTGCATTTCTTATAATTTAACAATAATTATTCAAGCAGCTATATACAACTTTCTGCATCAGGTGATATACAAAATCTATGTGGGAATAGATTTGTGGGATGTGGGAATGCATTACTTTTTGTGTCAAGACACTCTCCATTCTCACTCATGTTAAGGCTTCTCCAGTCTAACTTAAGTTGAATCATTCTCCACATTCTCCACTCAAGGCATTCTCCATTCAAGTACAAGTCTTCAATTTGACTATATCCAGTGGTAACATGGGGTATAAAATACTTGTGATAAACATTTTCTGAGACATTCAGAATAAGTCAAATTAACAATTTATTTAGCCAAGCAGGTTTTAAACATGTATATGAAAATTTACTTTACATTTCCATAAAAGATTTAAAACTGCTATTGTTATTAATATTATTATGCCCTAAAACTGATCAATCTGTTGCAAATCAAACCGCTCTTAAATATTTGAGAATATTTAAAAGAATACTTTTGAAAACTACTCCTAGGTTTCCTACTTAGCGTCATTGCAATTCTCTGGACTTTAGGTGAACTTTTGTTGAAGTTTTGAATTTCGGACACTATAACACATCTTTTGATTCTAAAGAAGAATGTGAAATTTTGCATCAATCAATCAATAGATTGCGCTATATCATGTAAACGTATAAAAACAATCTGCTGTCTATAGTAAATTACCTGAAGATGCCAAAAATTGTTATTTTTCACCACTGGTTTATGTACTATCAGGCTTGATGCACTTTGCTTAAACCCAGATACTTGCTGTCTGCAGCTATATTATATTATTACTTTTGGGTACTTAATATATTTTGTTTGGAATTAGCTACATTTCAGTTTTGACCTTATACCAGAGTTACTATACCATACACATTCCCCTGCAAATTTGTATCTTCAGTTGATAATTAAATTTGAAATTTTTGTGTACATGTGATGTGACTTTTGGAAAGAGGGTTTCCCAGCATTTCTCTGACACATAACCTCAGAATGACATATCGACAAGCGTGTGTGTTTGTGCCTGTTAAACTGTTGCCCTTTGGCCGGCGGCTCTTGACACTCGACACTTTGTCTTGTCATGTGTCATTTTGAAGAAGGATCATAATTGCTGTTCTCTTCTCTCGCTTTAATCAGGTGCTTGATGGAAAGAGCAGCTGTGTGGCACCCTCACAATGTGTCAGATTACCGTTACAGACAATGGCAATAAAACCAGGACAAGACCGCTGAATGTGTCATCCAAAATCTTTGCTTGTGTTTATAGGTTTACTCCAATAAGTGGTTTTCAGGTGAGACAATCCCCTGGTACTCTTTACTGAAAATCACTACATAAGAACATATATGTGGAAGAGCAAAGAAAGAAAGAAAATCTTAGTAATCTTAGAATTTAAAAAAAAAAAACTAACTGAATAAGTATAAAACAACATCAGTAAATATTTTGCCGTTTTGACTGTCACTCTGACGCTATATGGCTTCCAAGTGGATAAATAAACTATTTAGATTTGACTGTTTTTTGGTTGGTTGCTTGGTATTTTGACATAAATCTCATCAATACAGAAATATACTCACTTTCTATAAAATATTTTTCCATATATTTATGTCACAGCTGTTGTGTGACAGATTTAATCGTGAAATGCCATTACTCAGGAAAATGAGTCATCTTATCAGAGATTAAGACTTTTTGCAGAGGGATTTTGTTTACTAGGGGAGTATCAATCAGCCATAATGAAATCCTCACTGCAGAGTGACATATATACAGCTGAGAGTGAGAAAGCCATTTCAAATGAGATTATAAACACATAGAGTTCATCAATCAGGCCACAGACACAATATTGCCTTTTTCCCATGACCATGCGCTACAGTGTGAGAGACCATACATATTTTCAGAAAAAAACTGCAGGTTGTACATGTATTCATCCTTTCTTAAGAAATATATTTCACAGAAATATTATTTCATCACATAATGAGACTAGGCTAGTTGTCAGATATTTTACTTTAGTGAATATAATATTCTGTGTAGCCACATACCTTAGAGTTATGACTCTATAAACCAAATAGTGACATAGGGAACATGCCATTAA
>JAZGTK010014684.1:0-13601 GCA_036877625.1 Ambastaia sidthimunki
GTGTGTGTCCTGATGGACGCTGATTTTGAAGTGAGTTTGTCAGTCATTCACTTTTCATTTAGGCAGGAACTGGAGACACAGTCATCTGATTCAGTGACCAGTGTAAAGTGACTTACAAAAAAAGGCTGAAAATGCTTCAGTTGCAGAGGGTTGTGCTCGGTTTGGTTGTAATCAGAGCGTCATCTGTGTGTTCTCTGCTGAAATTAGACTCAGGTGCTGTCACTGAACACTGTTGGTTATTTCTTTTTTCTGATGTATCTCCTGCTTAATGATGATTAATGACGCAGAAGCTGTGATTGTCAGTTTGAATAAAATGAGCTGAAAGAACAAGGTATTGTTTGTGAACTCAGTTTGTCAGGGCTCAGTTTGCCCTGTGCTCTCTCTCTCTCCCTCTGTCTCTCTTTCTCTCTCTCTCTCACACACACACACATACACACACCTTCACTGGAAAACTTTTTAGAATGTCCTGATTGAAACAGCATGATTATTCATTATTAAGAAATATTTAGCAAAAGTTTTATAGATATTAATACAACTTTGTCTACTTTCTCTCTCTCACTGTGTCTCTCTCTCACCTACACTGGAAGACTTTTTGTGGCTCTGATTTCCCTGTGGATGCTGCTGCTCTCTTGCCTGTTCCTACACTCTCCTTCTGTCTAAATGACAGCTGTGTCACACTCTTAAATAGGGCAGCTCAGCATGGAGTTTGTGCAGTGCAGGATTCAGACACTCATAAAAACACATTAATAAAAACTGATTTAATATAATTCTTCTGCACTCTGTGTTCATGCAAAACATTTGTCTTCTCATAGAAAAGAAAGATCACAGATTCTCTTTAATATCTCAATTGTTTCTTCTAGACTGCAAAGACATTACATTTCAATATGAATTTTAACATTTTTATCAAATGTACCATATCCAGATTATTTTAGCTGTAAAATACAATAAAATGAAAAAAAAGATACAATTATTTTATCTTAAAGTACTGCAGTTGCAGTTGACTAAAATATTGATTTAACTTTTATTCATATAATGTTTTGGATGAGTCATAGTTTTCATTGACTTTGGATTCACTCTTATGCAAAAAAAGGATTATATAAAAAGATAATTCAAATGGATTTTTTTTAAAAAAGAAACATGGACTTTTACTGTTTAAGTTTATTAAAAAGCATTTTGTTTCTGCAGCTGGAGTGCTTTTATCTCGGTGCAGTTGTTTTTGTCAGAACATGTGAAGAAATTTTCCCATTTGGCCTGTCACTCATAATACTGTTGTGTAACTGGCTCATGGCTGATCACATGGACACAAACAGAAACAGTGTTCCAGTAAAATAAAATATATAATAAATAAATAACTCACACAGCTTCTAAATAATATTAAAAAATGATATTGTCACATAATTCTGTTTATTTGTCATTCGTTCTTTGATTACAACTGTTCTTTTCTAATAAAGGCTGTTTATAATGAACATGCATTTACCCTCTTAACTGTTTTCCTGTTGTTTTTTAAACTAAAACCATGGATGAGCTCCAAGTAGCCAAAATGGCTCCAAGATGTCACAAAGACAGATTTGGTTTCCTCTGTTCGTAGGGTTGTTTGATTGAATTGGTTGACCTCATTAGGGCTGGCCACTCCCCCTTTATCCTGCCAATGAGTTTGGGTGGTGTTGGCATTGGACTTTTTTTGGCATTGGTGATGTATCCAGTATGGTGCATGGTAATGAATGACTCACTTACAAATGTCAAACTGACCCAGAGCATGAGGCCGCTGAAACGTACAATTAATGTCATTTTTTTGACACATTTTTTGACACATTTTTTGACACCAACACATATGGTTGGGGTTTGTCAAAGTGACTTATTGGAGCCACGCTGATTATATTGTTAGTTTCTATAATTACGCAGAATTGTTTGTTTGTCACTCTTTAGCTTTCATTTTACAATTTAACTCATTAAAAGTATAATTTAGTGGTCAATTTATTAGTAAAATATGCAAATGCAAGACTAATGAATGCACATCCTTTATTTATGTGGGTTGTTTTCATGGAACAGCGCCACCTGTCGGACGTTTTATTTGTGCATCTGTGATATCAGAATAAGACAAACAGTTTGTATTTCCATACCAGTTTGAATCATTTGTTGGTGTGTTTGTGTGCGTAGGAATGTGTGTCCATATGTGTGCTTGCGTTGTGGAAGTGTTAGAGGTTGTTGGTGGTCATATCTCATCAAGCGTAGTCTAACGTTTAGAGTCATAAAACTGCCTCTGTGTGGCCAATCTGTGCTGTCACCATGGATATGACTTCTGTACGATATCTGCCGTCACTGGGAACTTCCGACCCCAGTCATGTCCTGCCAAGGCCATGTTGCCATGACAACACTGTAAACGAAACAAAAGCAGTTGGCAACAAAACAGATGTAACATTTTAACTGTAGGAGAGACCACACACACACACCTTCACTACGGCCCATACATTGTTTCTATGGAATAATCCAATGCTGTCTTTGTAGTCCATTATTTTGTAAAGTATCCTGTAAAAGAGGCCAAATACTATATATTAAGTAAATTAAAAAAAGTGTTCATGTGTACCTGTTTTGTTGCATTAGGCAGTAATAACTGCATTGTGACTTTTTTTAAACACTGTAAATGTTCTGTTCAGTTTAGCGGAACACACGTCTTTGTGTCATTAAAGGGATAGTAGGAAAAATCATTCCTCAAGTTGTAAAAGGCCTGTTTGCTTCAGCTGTAATCAAAGTGTTGTGATCCTGCTATCATTTGTCTGGGCACTAACATAATTGGCTGCAAATTTAACTGCTGTTGATGTTGTGTCATGCTGTATTTTTAGAAAGGGAGTAGTAGATGATTATGATTATAGGTTATTGTGCTTGTCCTCATTTCTCTCATAATAATAATTGTATTAATAGTGAAAATAAATGTCACTTTTAATGTGTTTTTTAAGAGTTTTAATCAATAAAATAGAGAGCACTTGTATTATCCACTCAGTTTGAGTACAGTATTGAATACTCATTTTGAAAATTCAGTTCCATATCAGGCCATATACTAAAAGCAGTTGAAATTTTATTAATTATATGACATTTTGTTTATCTGCTTAGTTTTGGAAATAAAAGGTTTTGCCTCTGTTGGCAAAAGTCAGTGTTGGTTGACTGCTGTGGTCTTTTAAGTGCACTTTATTATATTTATTATGTGACATTTCTGGCCCAATTCACTCAGCAGTTCAAATACAGTGCAGTCAACTAGTTATGATTAGAAGACTGTAGAAAATTAGTAATATTCCAGTGTGTTTATGAGGCTGATTCCTAAGCTGTGGGAACTTACGTATTCTGATCAGTATGAAAATAAGACTTTAAAACCAGGTCCTGCAGATTTTCTCATAGTCTAAACTAATAATTCAGTTTCCCAAATGTCTTGGCTTTGATATTTCTCGGAAATCTGCTTGTTTATGCAAGCTAAGAATGTCAAGAAAGGGCAAAGGAAAGTTAGTCTTGTCCTGATGCCGAGAGCGAGGCAATTATTTTCAGACCATTAAATGGGTCAGTAATTAATCTAGATCTTAATTAAAAAATGTAGATAATCTAGATAAAATCTATAAAAAAATATATAATGCACTTCATACATATAATAATACATTATACATATAACTTGAATAATGCAATGGATTGTTCTTATTTTCTTGGACATCCTTAATTGTCTTTAACCTGATTATCATTGCAGTTTATTGAAATGTAAAACTGTCAAAGAGGTTTATTGTAAAACTGGGGGGATGTTTGTGGAATTGTAGGTGTTTGTATGTGATTGAATGTGTTTGCCTTGTGTGTGTGTGTGTGTGTGTGTGTGCGCAGTCTGTAAAGTGAACTGAAAGTGAATGATGTCAGATCTGTTTCTTTCATCAAGACTGAATAATTAACAATCCAACTGGCTCATAGCGCCAAGCTACCAGAATGCATTTCTCGCTCTCTCTGTCTCTCTCTATTCTTACTCTCTCTCCCTCTCTCAGGCTCTAAAACACACACAGGGTTTTGTCTCCATTTTCTCACCTAGCCCTCATAACATCCTTTTTTCCTTTCATTTTTTATCCGTTTCTCTCAGACACCCCCTCAAAATTGTGCAGGAGATGTTTCTGTCTCCGAGCCCCGAGGTTTCAAATCCGTAGAAAGAGAGTGTCATGCAAAGAGAGAGAGAGAGCGCAGCTACAAGCATGAGTAGAGGGGAGATACAGTCACAGGCAGAGCGCTACATTGCTCATCATTAGTAGCGTCTTCATACATTTGGAAATGCCTCTGTTCCTCTCATCCTCCATCTCTCCGACCATCTATCATTTCCTGATGTTGCGAAGATCTGCGGATTTGTGATACATGGCAGCCAGGTCAGACCTGACAGACACACAATGTTATTTAAATGTAATATTGATGTTATATGTTGTGATTTTGTTGTGGCTTTGTGTTTGTATAAACAAGCGTGTTGAGGCATCTCAGCCTCATTATTTAATGAGTTCATACCAATGCTCTCGTCTCAAAGCCTCTCAGTTTGGATCCATTCAGCATTTCGTTCACTCGTCTTTCTGACATGAGGAGTGTGTGTGTGTGTGTGTGTGTGCGTGTGTGTGTGTGTGTGTGTGTGTGCGTGCGTGCGTGCGTTTTGATTTGACAGCATGAATTGGGTGTGGCACATGGTCTCTGTCACTCCCACACCGGATGTCTGTTTGTAGAGGGTGAACACAACCATCTGGTCTTCACACCTCTCATATCTTACCTACAGTTCATTTCATCTATATACATTTGTTTGCTTATAATTAGATCGCTTGTGTTGTATTTAATTATAGTAAAATATTTGCCTTATTGCTACACTTGCTGTAAACTGTTGCTGTAAAAGATTTGTGTGCGATTGGCTTTCAACCTTTTCGTTTGATCCTTGTTGTTTTCTTTTTGATGAACGTATTGTTGTTGTACCAATTGTACCAAACAATGTTTGTCTAAATGATATCTTTGTTTAATTGTAAGCATCAGGTTTTGTTTAGATTTCAGTGTTGACACTAACAGTTAGACAAACAGACACAGACAGACAGACAGACAGGATGAGTGACAGAGGTCTAAATAAGTGCGCATGCACACACACACACAGGCATACTTTTTACAAACCTGCTTTTATTGGATAGATTTTTATGACTTGTTGTATAACAATGTGGGGCAATTCTGGCTGGGAGTTTTTTTTCAACAGACTATTGGAGAGCTTGAGTGTGTGTGTGCATATGTGTTTGTTACTTGAGTCTTGGCAGTTGGTCAGTATTCAGACTGAGCCAATACTGCAGAGAAAACACAGCCTTCCGGAACAGCCCGGAGTCCTTCCCATGGCAAACTGGAGGAGGCTGTTGTTGTTTGGACCTGTAATAGTTCAAAAATGGGTGGGGTTTGAGGCCACTTTAACAATGTGGCAGTGAGATCATTTATACTTTATAAGTGCTTGTATTTGATTTTCTTGGTTTTGTTTTCAGACAATAAATTAATGGATAGATTAATTAATAGATAGACTCTCACATTCACTGTGAAAACTATACTATATTCCCTGCAAAAATTGTAATTTATAATAACAGAACATGAACTACACGAAACTTGGTATTATCAGCTACAATCTTCAAAGAAATCAAGATGACAGAAAGAGTTTGAAAGCTTCCTATGTTGTTTACAGAAGATCTCATTATTTAAATTATGCCTTTACAGTAGTAGTAAAATAACTAGTAGTTTGACACAAACCATGGTCACCAAAGTAATAACAAATAATGCATGAATGAATTAATGAATAAATAAGTAAATGATGGACAGACTAGGTAAAAATAAAATGTATTAAATGTGGTGTTTACTGTTGAAGCGTGTTGGGTCGTGTCAGGAAAAAAGACAACAAGAGCTGTTATATTTAGCAATATACTCTAAATATTTCAAAACATCCTTGTTACCATAGCAACATTAATGCTGCAGGGCTGTCATGTGAAAGAGTCCACCTGCATAGCTACCTGCAAGGTTATGCTAGTAAGTACTGTACACACAGATCACATTTTTACAGCATTTTTGTACATGTGACAAATTTTGTTCGGGTGTTTTTACCAGATACTGAATTGAACTCTGATTGGTTATTTTCTGCACATCTTTAATGACATCATAAACAGCGCTTTCCTCGATGAAGGAAAATGTAGCAACGCATGCCTGTGTTCGTTATCTAACATCTTACCATCTCTCTCTCTTTCCTTTGGAGTCCAAACACTTACAAACTTGGCCAGTTCTCAGCTGACTGTTTCCATGGAAACATATTCACTTGTCGCAGGCTACATCAAAAGAAAAGAGTGTTTGTGTGTATGTGTCATAGCCATTATTTTGGAAGGCACTGCGAATGCAAACAGCGAAGGCAAACAGACATTCATACTGTTTCACACATTAAGCTTTTAACATGGGTTGAAACAATCCACATTGTTTATGCTTAATGGAGAAAGTGCATGTTTCGATGAGATCTGATTGGTGAATAGATGCAATCGGAGAGAATAATAGAGAAGAAGACAGTGTGAAGCTGTACTGTCAGACTATTAACCACTCAGTCAGCGTGTGATGTGATAAATGATGGTTCACTGAAACCAGAAGTACACAAATGATCCACTCTGTTAGTCAGGTTTTCCTACATTTGGGCACCAAAACACATTAAAACCCCCAAAAACAATCCCCACAAAAACTTAAACATATACTAACAAATATAACTAACAAATATAACTTAACAAAAATATTACAAAATATCTTGATAATGAAAATCAAAAAACTGAAATGGGTTGGGAAGAACACAATAAAAACTAATAACTAAAACTTTAGAAGAAGCTTGGGGGGGATTGGGATGTGGGGTTCAGTATAGCTCAGTATTAGCTCAGTATAAAAATCATTGTCTTTGGAGATTCCCCTATAAACCACATTTTGAAATGTGTGTTAGCACAAGTGAGCTAGTGTATGTTTATGCATGAATGCACTGTTTGGCAATTGCGACTGTGTTGGGTGCAGCAAATGTAGGCATAATACGTAATACTGGGCCAGACTGTATTATAAATGTATTGTATGTATAATATGTATTATAAAACAAAATTTGGTCAAGGGTTTGCTTAACAAAGAAGACACATAATAATAAAATGTGCACAATTTACTTTGGATTAAAGCATCTGCCAAATGCATAAATATTAGAAAAGGTAACATTTATTTTACATGCAATTCGTCATGTAAAATATTGACATAATCCTCCACATTAATATTTGTTTTACAGATGTAAATTCTGGAAAAATGAAGCTGTCTTCATATTTGAAATCTCAGAAAATGTTCTTTTATAGCTGGGAGACACGTGAGACTATGGAGGTCTTTTCCATTTGCCCTCTATTGAGTTTCTATGTGTTGAACAGGATTGTTGAAAAGCACTGATTTGCTGTCGTCTACTAGATTGCTAGTGTAAAGCTATGATTAGCATCCATCTTTAGAAAGCCCACAGTGGGCACTTATCTCTGTTAATCACTGTGATCAGTGCACACACACACACACACAAACACACACACCACGCTCAGTCTCTACAGGCCTGAAACTGTAGAATAGAACTTGTTTCACATTTGTGATTGGCTAGTAGTGACATAAGACGTTACATAAGACCCTGTAATGTGACCGGGTTGCCGACGTTTGGGGACACACAAGGTACATCTGTGACAGTGTTTGTAAGTTTAGATTAGAGCAGTCTATAGAGAAAAAATCTGAAACCTCTGCAACATTAAGGTTAAAAAAATAATGTTGTTTCTCAGTTGATCTCCTGTGCATCTCAAGTCTGCACACTCCCACTATAATGACAACAGTTTATCAGTTTAATGGGTGATTGGTGAACTTGGTTTATAGGGTCCATGGTGGGCCTGTGAAGTTAGGTCAGGTCTAGTATGATTTGGGTTAGATTTTAGCTAAACTCTATTTCCTGATCTATTTGCTCTGTAAGAAGTCAATGACTAAGAACCCGTCTGTCTAACTATGGCTCTTTCTCCATCTCCAGCACTGCCAGTAACTCTAATCGGAGTTCCCCTGCCTGCTCTCCTGTTCTGCGAAAGCGCTGTCGATCACCCATTCTGCAGAACGTAGAGACGGACAACATGGTGGAGAAAGGCTCTGAACACTCTGACACATCCAAGTCCCCATCCACCCCCGAACAGCTGGTCACACGCACCTTCTCCGGGCAGTCTACACGCAGCGGGGGCAAGAACTCCAAGGTATGAACTTTCCTCAGCCAGATCCTCCTGTCAGGTTCCTCTTTAGTTCTTCACCATCTTCAGCCATTTTACATATGATCAACCTCACCACCAGCACACCTCAGTCAAAACAGGTGGTTGAGTCACCTCCTGCCTGCTGCCTAGCTTCCTGTTGTCCAATCATAGTATGTGTTCAGCCAATCTGGTAGTGTAGGTACCATGTATTTATTACTATAACAATTACTTTACCCCACATCGCTATCTACTGTATTTATCTTCATCTTATAATAAACTGCTTATCTGTCCCATGTAGTGTCATTATAATACAATATTATTATTTGTACGTTTTGTACACATTGTTACATTAAGGCTCTCCAGCTTTGTCTACAGTTGTTTCTAAGAGAAAGATTTTCCAAATCCCTTTACATTGTTCCATTATATGATTTAATTTTCTAACTTCATAAAATGGATGAAGGGCTTACAGAGGAAATCAGTATAAACATCAACAGGTTACTGCTCAGCTTTTCTGTAATGGGGCTGTCGTGACCATAAAGTACATATTGGGGAACCACCACAGGGAAAATTAAAATGTATTATTTTTCTTAATTGTTAAATGACATTTGTGTTACATAAGCAAAAGATAGGACAAACAACTGCTATCCATGCCTGCAAAATTATAGAATGAATTAATAAATGAATGAAATATATGGTGGACGAATAGATAAATGAACTGATAGGTGGGTGGTAGATATCTGCTATCATTCGTTCTTAGTATCTCATGACACAATTCTGTCTGTCTGTCTCATTTCAGCAATGGCTTTCATATACTGTGTTAAAGTCGCTTGTTCTTCCTGTGTTCTTATATTCTGTCACTCTACTGATTTTTCCTACAGTTTGATACTTTTGCCGATATCATATGAATCTCTCTGATCTAATCTTAACTCTTCTGTTTTTCTGGCTGTTTGTGGTTGTTCTGATTTGTGTTCAGTTTTCTGATTTGTGTTTCTCTCCTCGATGCATGCTAGTCTCACAAGCGACTTTCCAAAGTAAGCATTTCTCTCTTCTGTTCTTAGTTAACTCCATCTCTCGCCCTCTTTTACACTCTCCTGTGTAAAAGTCTATACACCTGCTTCAGTGCCCATTATGTAGTTTGTTTCCTTTTTATCGATTTGCTTGTACGATCTGTCATAATTGTTTTCTCAGACTCTGCCTGTTTGTGTGTGTATTTGTGTGTGTGTAAGCAAACGCTCACTCTCACCCTTTCTGTCCCACCTTTCCTGTTACCTGATAAAAATTTTGAATAAAATTGTCAAGTCCAATTTGAAAACTGATAGCTATTGATAGATCAATCCTCATGCAGGCATGTCTGTTCTCTGTAATTCATTTATCTGACTGAAACTGAAAGTGTCAATTAAATTTCTATTGCTTTTCAGTACTGAATTAAATATATTTATAATAGGCCTTTCTTAGGATTTAATTAAGAATCTTTAATACATTTGTCTTACCTGAGCTTTTTGCAATGCATTCTGGGATTGCAGTAAAGAAAACTTGCTGCCCTAGAACTCAAAAGAAGTCAGAAGTCAAAAAATTATGCGATCAGCAGTATCACAGTGTCACAAACAATATTTTAGGAACGGTTTGGCAATTAAAAAAACATTACTTGCTATTTCTCTGTTTCTTTTGCAAGAAATCTTTTTTTAGTTCTAGTGCTTGACATTTTTGCTTTGTATTGGATTTTGCTTTATTTATCTTTTAATTCATCGTGTTTTGGTTGTTTTACAGTATGACAGATTAAACCTGATTAAAGTAAGCATTTCTGTTGTTCATTATTTGACCTTTGACCCCTGAACTAACACTACATCAAGTGCTAGTTCATAAGTGTTAGTGCCCCCAAACTCTTCCTCCAAGCCCTTCCCCTTCTTCCAAGCCTTTTTTTTTCTCACTGTTCACATGTATGTGTCCCGCACCTGTAAATTGAGATCAGATTAGCCCACATTAAACCATCCAATCCCAAAGCGTTGACTGAATTTACTAGTAAGTGTGTTAGCAGACACACAGTGTGTAAGCTCTCGTGATCGCTAAGCCTTAAAGGGCCATGAACGACAAATTGTAGTTCTTGGGAAGCGAGCTGCATTTTAGCATGTTCATATTAATTTAGTCCAGAATACAAAGGGACCTATGTGTCACACCTTTCCTTTAACCTAATGTAGAGTTTGTCCGTCAGAGTTTGTCCATATTGTGTAATTCCTCCTTTCACACACCTTTTGAAACTGAAAATTTAAAATGATATTATCAACCTTATTTTTTCCCGGAAAAGAGACTGATTTTAAAATGCATGTGCCTACTAAAAGGTTATATTATTCCTCTTGATAAACTCTGCCTTTAAAAGTATATCAGTGGTCTTAAAGCTATCAGACAAAAGTACAAATGCTACAAACCTCCACTCTTGTGGATCTTTAACTTAATAGTTCATGAAACAATTTCCAGGATCGCAGAAAGTAAGCAGTATATTAGGTTTTGTGTGGTTATAAATAGAACAGTAATGATGTATGTTTGCCTCGTACACAATCTCAGAAGTCTTGTTATGTTTCTATTTTGGTCCACAGGGGTGTGAATTTGTCTTAATCACAAGACATTTCAGCTTTGAAACCCCTCATTTAGTCATCTTTAGTCTATTTGTGGAAAGGTATGATGATATGTGTGTGTAATTATGTGGTAAAGGAAAATGTCATTCTAACAGACTTCAGCAGCTGCCACATGGCAGGTGCTTGGACGGCACTCACAGTCTGTAAATATACACTGTGTGTGAATGGCTGTATACGCATAAAGTTACTCTTTCACGCTCACTAATCATTTTCCTCCTCTTCTCTTCCAGAAAAGCCAGAGCTGGTACAATGTAAGTCCCACTTTCTATCATGATAATATATATTTTTGTGTGTTTTTATGTGACTGAATGTTTATAATTGTGCTCATGTTGTGTCCACCCATCTTGACAGCTTTTATAACAGATATTGTATAAAAATGTATATAAACACACATTCATATGTATTTACGTGTGTGTGTGTGTGTGTGTGTGTGTGTGTGTGTATGATACATGGATATAATATGGATTGTGTATTTTTGTTTTACTTTTCAGTTGAAGTGTGTCAGAGATAATGATGCATCTGATGACTTAGTTTAGTCTTGTGTTAATAATTATTAAAGGTCTTTGTTGATTGTTACTGTGACATTTTCAGCAGCAAAGTCTTATCTAACTCAGGATCTTAATATCAACTCATATTTCACGTCCATGTGTAGGCATGATCAATTATGACAAAGCGTCACTTAAGTTTTAACACAGTGCCCAGTGTTTAAAGCAGTGCCCTATTTTCTTTTACACTTTTATCTCATGTTTTGGCATGCTGAACAGTCCAGTACATACAATACAGTAATGAATATTTGAATAGATATTGTGTTTTAGAAATACCATGGTACATAGACATGGCATCAAGAAACAAAAGCATGTAGTGGAGAACTTTTACAGTAACTTTCTGTTAATATCTTCTTGAAAGTTTTCTCTAGCCCTCAACAGGGGGCAGTTTTAGCCACATTTAGCCACAAGAGGGCAGACTTTTTCTGCAGCGTCTCAACCAGTTTTTATTCTGTATTATTTTCCCTCCTTTAAATTCTTTTTTCTGTTTGTGGTTCTTTTGTCTGCACCCTCTCCATCTCTCTCCCCACTCTTTTCCCTTTTAGCATGAGAGACAGCACATCCTCAGAGTAAGCATGATTTTACAGCCCTCACTTCCTGTCCCCTCTCTAACGGCGCTCACATTCCTTCCCAAAAGTGCAGTATGGAAATGAGTCTGAATGAATAAAAGGAGCATTGAAGGCTTCTGTAGTACTAGTAATGGCTATATGTATGTGCTAATCTAATAGTGTAATCATAACACCTTCATTAAAGACCCCGTGCAGTCAATTGAAGCACAGTTTTCTTTACTGTCTTGACGTTTCTATTAAAACAGGAAAATAGGGCAGGACAGTTTGAAGAGCTTGTCGTTTTATTTTAAATAACCATTAGGCTTTAGATTAGGTTTTAGACTTTTACATTAGAGCTGTGAACCATTATTTGACCCTTCCTGGAAATTGCTAGAAATAAGTGGTATTAGAGGAGATCAAAATTCTCATTTTTAAAAGCATTTTGTTTTTTTTAGTTTCATTTTTCTGGACTGTGCTTTATCATAACTTGTGAGACTCAATAGGGATCTTAGTTGTTTCATTTAGGTTAGGATAAGAAATTTGTCTCTGATGTTTTCCGTAAAAACCTACAGCAACAAATCAGACAAATGTTGATATACTGTACAGTGAGAGCTATAAAATTAATGTTAATAGTATGTAAATTCTTAATGATATCTCTCTCTGTCTTTTTCTCATCTTTTTCTCTGGTGAAACATCTGACAATCCAGACACTGGAGTTTACTCTTTATTTCAGTTTCCTAAAGGAGAAATAATTGAGATATTAATGTGATCCCACCAGCTAAAGGTTAATTTTGTCAACCAGAAATACTGTAGCACATAGATGTACTCGTAGCTGATAGATATTTCCATTGATTTCACGGGGTCTTTAATTCTCAACAGTGATTATTTTATTCACTGATCTGCACTAATCAGAATGCTCAGACTGGTAAATGCATGGCATTAATACCTGCATGGCAGCATTAGGACACGTTCTCAATGGTGCAGTGGGTTGGTTGGTCACACTGATGTCTGTCAGCTGCATGGATGTGAGCGATATAAAGCCTATTGAATACATACATCTGAAGCAGTGTTGTGTCAATTATTGATGAGCTTAATTGCACAGCTCAGTCCCGTCTATATTTTAATGTATTGTTGTCTTTAAAGTGTGTTTGTGTGTGTGTGTGCGTGTGTGTGTGTGTGTGTGTGTGTNTGTGCGTGTGTGTGTGCGTGTGTGTGTGTGTGTGTGTGTGTGTGTGTGTGTATGGGCAGTGATGATCTCCCATGGCACTGAGAGCTCTGTGATTACATCTCCACCGTCCTCATGTGAGTTCTGAGCCCGTAATCACACTGACCACAGCACTGAATGTGAACTAGCCTGTTGTATTGCCATTATGCATCATTATGTTTGGCTGTCAGGAGATCCCCAATTGTTCCAGCCCAAATCATCTGACACTCGTACAGAAGTGGCACAAGTTGTGTGAAGTATGTTATTTTAGGCTTGTGATTTCATGAGACATTTGCTCTGGAAAGAGAGAGAGAGAGAAAGAGTAGAAAGAGGTTGTGTAACATTAACTTAGATCAGCCTTCACACAAAGGCCCTTCTCTTGTTTCTGAAATGTCGTGCAAAAAACA
>JAZGTK010014685.1:0-13598 GCA_036877625.1 Ambastaia sidthimunki
TGAACTTTTTCAAAAATAAAATCAAAACCATATAAAACATAATTCAACAAATATGTGACCAATACTTAACTTTACCTGAAGATTCACCCTTGTTAAAAACTGCCCCTTAGGAACAGCTGGAATGCTGGAATATGCCAGGATGATCTCAAAAAAACTCATCATTACTTCCAAATTAACAACATGCTTGTTAGACCCCATATCAAATAAACTATTGATAGAGCTGTTACCAACAGCTGAGGAGTTTCTTCTCAATATTATTAACTTCTCTCTATCTCTAGGTCATGTCCCTGAGTCCCTTCAGGTCCCCATTATGTCAAAAACTTTAGAAAAGGCTGTACTTTTCTACTGTTGCATACTACAGACGCAACTCTGCGCCTTCTAACACAGGAACAATATTTTTAAAATGTTCCAGTCAGAATTCAGACCACATAATAGCAAAGAAACCACACAGGTCAAATTTACTAACAATTTATTTCTGGCGCTGGAAAGGTTGCATTTCATTATTAGTTTTTCTTTTTCTTAATGCGACATTTGAGACTATAGATCATGTCATGCTGTTAGATCGATTACAAAATTATGTTGGCATTCAAGGGCAGGCACTGCAGTAGTTTCACTCACAGCTGTCTGACCGTTACCATTTTGTACATTTAAAAGGGGAATCATCTACAATGATGACAATTAATGCCAGTAAAATATGGCCTGTCTCAAGGGTTTATTTTAGGCCCTCTGCTATTCACATTATACATGCTGCCTCTTGGAAATATTATTAGAAGTCATGGGATAAATTTCCACTGTTACGCAAATAGCGTATCTATAGCGCTTTTGTAATGACGGATCAGTAGGCGTGGGATACATATGCAGTTTTTATTTGGCACAACGGAAATAAACAGTCAATGGTCACAAACAGCAAGCAGGAACAATGTAGACACATCCAATAGAATAATCAGAGTCCAGGCACAGATCTAGGCAGGCAGCAAACAACAAGAGTAATCCAGGGAAAGCGTGGGTCAAAAAGGCAGGCGGCAAACAATCAGCAATGGTAAACAATCCAGGTAAGTAACAGATAAGTATATCACAGGAAAACCACTCGGAAATGATAGCCACGGTAAATCAAGACTTTGCAATGAGTTTCTGAATTGGGTGAGTATAAATAGCGTTCTGACTGATGGGCATGGCTGACACCTGGAATGGGCATGGCCCAGGTACGGGGTCATGGGAAATGTAGTTCTGTGGGTTACAATACATGCTTTACGCTCTCAAAACTCTGGACTTCTGGTTGTGCCTAGAATCACAACATCCACTAAAGGCAGCAGAGCATTTTCACATTTGGCTTTAGATTTATTTATATAGCACAATTAATTACTTCCGTTGATAAAAGGTAGGCGACACAGACACACTGGTAGAATCCATTTGCGGATATTTAATAAACAAATTCAAATCAACAGGCAAAAAATCAGCAACGTGAAAACAGGCAAGGTTCAAAAACACAAGCAGACAATCAGACCACGCAAACAAATCTAAAAAGGTAATCCAAAAGACAGCAAACAGGTAATCAGGCAAAATCATACACGTGGTAATCAAAACAGATATAACCGCTTGGTAAGGCAGGTAAAACTGGCAATACTTCGCAACGTGCTCAATTAAGCACCCTGCTTAAATAGTCCACCAAACAGGAAATGAGTTCACAGGAAGTAGAGGGAGTAAACAGTTAGTATTCTGGTGAAGGCTCCCTTTGCTGGCGAGGTGGGTCATGACATGACGTTACAGTTGACCAATGTGCTTTCCAGCAAGTCATTAAAAACACAAAAACACATAACAAACAAACAAAAGTTATAAAAACATACAAATATCCCACCAGCCATCCGCTTCAGAAAATAAAAATGTCTTTAGCCTGGACTTAAAAATATTAAAAGAGGCTTGTCTAATAGATAGCGACAAGGTGTTCCAAAGCCTCTGGGCCACAAAACAAAAAGCACGATCTCCCCTACACTTAAGCCTTGACTTAGGGGTAAACAGTAGATCCTGGTTGGAAGACCGAAGGGATCTAGTGGGTTGATACTCCATCAATAACTCACAGAGATAAGTAGGTGCCAAACCATTTATAGATTTGTAGACGAGCAGCAAAATTTTTAAATCCACTCTAAAACGAACGGGTAGCCAGTGTAGTCAGCGTAAAATAGGAGTAATGTGCTCCCTCTTTTTAACCCCACTCAAGAGTTGAGCCACAGCATTTTGAACAAGCTGCAAATGGGATAAAGCTGTCTGGCTAATCCCAAAATAAAGTGAGTTGCAGTAGTCCAGCCTAGATGAAATAAAAACTTGAATAACTTTTTCAAAATCTTTAAAAGAGAGAAAAGGCTTTGCTTTAGAAAGCAAACGCAGCTGAAAAAAGCAAGCTTTAAAAACTGAATTTATTTGACGGTCAAACTTTATGCCGTCATCAAAAATAAAACTCAGGTTTTTTCCCCATGGTTCCCCAAAGACATCCCACCCAGATCCAATTTCGTGGAATTTGAAAACTCAGACTAAAAATGCCAAAATAGAACCCTGGGGGACCCCACAATGCAGAAAATTACATTTCTTGAGTAATGTTCACCCATCTTAACTGAAAAACGTATACTGTCGTAACCTCAGTTCCCTGAGAGACGGGATCGAACATTGCGTCAGTCGCTGACGCTATGGGGAGCTACGCTTCCTCACCTTTTCCTGAAATCTTATTGAATAACACCAGGTGCAGTCAACTGGCCAATGTCACTTCAGTATGCAAATCGCATGCAAATACTGACAGAGTCCCAGGGCAGTATATAATGCGTTGCACAGTGACATTGCTTTAGAATCTATGACTGAACTCTAGCACACACAAAGCCGTGAGCACGGCAACTTATGCAATGTTCGTTCCCAATTCTAAGGGATGCGAGGTTACGACAGTAACCGGATACGTTCCCTTTTGAAAACGTTCACTCACATTGCGTCAGTCACTTGGGAAACAAGTAAAATCACACCGTGAGACGAGTAAAAACCGGTCACTAGGTGCTCCATACGTGTGGATTCCCCTCTCCTTGATAACCCCATATTATGTATTTTCACAAACAGGGTTCTGTTGTGGTAAATCCTGTGTCTTCTCCTTGGTAGAGTTTCTCTGCTTCTACTACTAAAGTTAGGCACCCTCTCTGGTGATAGGATCCTTCCCAGAAGGTTTCTATATGTGTGCTGCCTTCAAGGTATGTCCATATGTTGTTTCTACCACATATAAACTATCACTGATAGGATGTAGCCTCCATAGTGATCCACCCTTCTTAGAAGGGGCACACTCTCCCAGCTTTTATACATTTGGCACTGAAAGCTGGCCTGAAGCTGGGCTTTGTACAGCCCACCTTACTCGTAGCACAGTTTAGCTCCTGTGGTGCTTTATATGGGGATGGACGCCTAATGTTAACACAAAAAATGCATATGGCGATGGACCTTGCCCTAAGGGTGACAAAAGTCACACCGTGGGCATTGGGCTTGGCGATGCCAACAACAGTTCTCCAAGAGTGACATCCTTGGCTAAACTTTGTTTGCAACAAAGTTTACCTTAGAACTTTGTGAGTACCATGTGATCCATACCATGTGATCCACCTATGTAGACAGGTGGATCACATGGTATACACTCAAATACAGTTAAGTACTGTTCTGTGCACTTTTGTTCATAGTCTTTTGCAAATAGACTCACTTTCACTCTCACTTTAGAGATTAATACAACATCCCCGATTTTGTATTTTAAACAACAGCTTGACATTTCTTATGCCACCAGACTAGGTTGTGAAAGACTATGGTCTCCTTTCAAGGAAACTCAACACTGCATCTAGGTTTGATGCTATGAGGAACGCCTTTGGTGTGACCCACAGCACGGCAGTGCTCAGGTGTGCTCACGAGTATATAAGGGCACCTGTAGGGTGTGTTATCAGCTTTTTCTTCAGGAGCTGTTTGTCTGTTGTTCTCATGTTGAAGCACTGATGGACTCAGCTGCAAATAACTTCAGAAAGCGCATGCCTTCGTGTCATAGTTTCCAACACCTGAGAACTCACAGAACTAATTCTGTGTTGTTTGTCGAAGTCAGAAACAGTTGTGCTTAGTTCTTGAGGTAGCTGAATGTGCACATTGCGAGGGCTTCTCGCTGAAAAAGGCTCGCTCTCGTCTGGCCGTCTGTCTGGGTGAACCTGGATGGATGCCCCGCAGATTTGATCTCGCCACTGCTGAGGCTTGGTGAAAGCTCGTCTCACGGGGCTTGCTGCCAGTTAGCAAAATTATGCGCAGGATATGGCTGGGGAGGTGGGATTGTGGGTGAACTTTTCCAGCCTGCGTGCCCTGCACATATGGAGCTGTTGCAGGTCATGTTTGGCAGACACAGCAATTGCAATTGCTCGTTGCCGGTTTGATGAGCAATCTTTAACTGGTCATAACTGCCATGTACCCATGAGCCTGGCATTTCTCCTCAGTCTTACGCTAAGATGAAAAGATCTTGGAGAGAGCTGTATTTCTTGGACGATTTATGCAATTATAGAGGGAATGCACACGGGCATGCAGAATGCCTCTCGCTGATTCATGAACACTTAGACAAACTCTAAATATTGGGAAAGGGGTGTCCTGCCACCCCACATACCGGGGCTCTGTCTGTGTGCGGCCCCCCTTATAAGCTTAATATAGAATAGCTGTGCTGAGGAGAGCTGTGCATAGCTTGTCATTGACAAGCTCCCCTTGGCTGGCTTTTTCGTAGGTTGAGCATCAGTCTCACTGCAAGTGAGAGCTGTAACGCTCCTATTAAAGCTTTCTCATGGGCCAGGAAGAAGCAGAGCGTAACCCCCCCCTTCTTGGAGCATTGAGGCTAGCTTGATAAAAAAAAGAAAGAGCAGTCTGGATAGTAAGTTAGATACGCCAGGTATAAAAAAATCACTTGTGTAGTTGTCCAGCAGATGGTTACCCTGCTCCAGGAAGAGTAGCTGAATGAGGGGTTCATGAACAAAAAGCAAAAAGAATTAAAAAAGGAAACAAATTATGCTTAAAATGTTTTGGTCCTGTCTACTGTCATGAGTAGTTGTGGTGTAAAGTTCACGAAGTTGAGGTATAAAATAAATAGTTTTATTAGTCTCTAAAGCTCACGGGAAACAAAGAAACACACCTTAACATTGACTTGAGACAGGACAAACAAACTAAGGAACACAAGGTGTATGAGAGGAATAAGAGACTAAACGAGGAACTAATCAGTTAATTAATTGGCAAAGACTAACTAAATGAGGCAAAGGGAAATTGGGTCACAGGAATGAGTAGTAATGTTGTAATGTTAGGACATGGTAAAGGTGCTGTGAATTGGTAATTTTTTGGTAATGAAATTACATGCCTGTAATGTTGCAGTTACATTGCCAAATAGTAAACAAAAAATAGTAAATCACAAAATTACCAATAAAAGCATAAATAAATGATGTAACTGGTACATCATGTGTTTGGATTGTCTACAATATTATAGAAAAAATGCTAAAAGAAGCCTACTGGAAATGTTCCCCTTTGTTTGCCAAACAGTCTCCGTCTCATCATCAGTCTCTCTGTCTGTCTCATGTATAATATTTGTTCCAGTCTCTAGTTTTGTTACACCTGTTGTTTCCTGTTATATCTTCTTCTTTTCCTTTCGGCTGTTCCCTTGGTTCCCTGTTCTGCCTCTATCTAACCCTGTCCTCTGCATCCTCTTCTCTTACATCAACTAACTTTATGTCCTCTCTCACTACATCTATAAATCTCATTTTTGGTCTTCCTCTAGACCTCCTGCCTAGCAGTTCCAACCTCAGCATCCTTCTACCTTCTATATATTCACAATCTCTTCTCTGAACATGTCCAAACCACCTCAATCTGGCCTCTCTGACTTTATCTCCAAAACATCTAACATGAGCTGATGTACCCTCTGATGTCCTGTTGTTTCTTCAGTGCCACTGTCTCTAAGCCGCACAGCATCGCTGGTCTCACCACCGTCTTGAACATCTTTCCTTTCATTTTCGCTGACACTCTTTTATCACACATCATACCTGACACTTTTCTCCACCCGTTCCAACCTGCTTGCACACGCCTCTTCACCTCTTTTCCACACTCTCCATTGCTCTGAACCATTGATTCTAGGTCTCATTCACACACATGTATTCTGTCTTGCTGCGGTTAACCTTCATTCCTCTGCTTTCCAGAGCACACCTCCATCTGTCACACCTACAGCACACCTCACCACTGTCTTACAGCTCTCATACATGTTCTGCACCACTCTAACATACTTCTCTGCAACTCCAGACTTCCTCATACAATACCACAGCTCCTCTCTTGGCACCCTGTCATATGCTTTCCCTAAATCTACCAAGAAACAATGCAATTCCCTATGACCTTCTCTGTACTTCTCCATCAGCATCCTCAAAGCAAATATTGCATCTGTTGTACTCTTTATAGGCATGAAACCATATTGCTGCTCACAAACCCTGACCTCTGCCCTTAGCCTAGCTTCCACTACTCTTTCCCACAGCTTCATTGTATGACTCATCAGCTTTATTCCTCTGTAGATCCACAGCTCTGCACATCTCACTTGTTTTTAAAAATCAGAACTAGTTCACTTTTACATTCCTCGGGCATCCTTTATTTAAAGATTTTGTTAAATAAGCTAGTCAAAAACACAACTGCCACCTCTCCTAGACACTTCCATACCTCCACAGGTATGTCATCATGTATTCCACTCTTCATCCTCTTCAGCGCCCACCTCACTTTACTCTTACTAATCTTTGCTATGTCCTGCTTCACAACAGTCACCTCTTCTACTCTTCGTTCTCTTTCTTTTCCTCATTCATCAACTTATTCATCAACTCAAGTACTCCTTCCATCTTCCCATCACACTTGTGGCACCTGTCAACACATTTCCATCCCTATCTATAATCACCCTGACCTGCTGCACATCCTTCCCATCTCTATCTCTCTGCCTCGCCAACCTGTACAAATCCACCTCTCCCTCCTTACTGTCCAACCTAGCATACAAGTCCTCATATGCTCTTTGTTTGGCCTTTGCCACCTCTACCTTCACCTTAYGCTGCCTCTTCCTGTACCTCTGCCTAATCTCTTCAGTCTTCTCAGTGTCCCACYTCTTCTTAACTAGCCTCTTTCTCTCTATACACTCCTGAACTTCCTTGTTCCACCACCAAGTCTCCTTGTCCACTTTCCTCTTTCCCGATGTCACACCAAGTACCCTCCTACCTGTCTCCCCTGATCAGATTAGCTGTAGTTGTCCAGACTGTTTCCTGTTACACCAGAGGAAACAAAACTTTGGACCATGTCTACACAAACATGGCTGAAGCTTACGCTGTGACCCCCCTCCCCCACCTGGGACAATCAGATCACCTAAATATTCACCCCTCATCAACCATGTGAAACCGTCAGTGAGGACCATCAAAGTGTGGCCAGACTGCCAAAGGGGGCAGACCTCACACTCCAGGACGGGTTTTAAAATACAGACTGGAGTATGTTTGTTTCTCAGGCCACCTGTGGCGTTCACACGGATATAGACAGCTACACCTCCTCTGTTCTGGATTACATCAACACCACCATAGTGTTACAACTCAGAAGCAGATCACCATATCCAAATCAGAAGCCATGAATGAACAAGGAGGTGTGCCTCCTGCTGAAGGCATGTAACACTGCCTTCAGATCAGGTGATGCACAGGCCTACAGCACTTCCAGGGCAAATCTGAAGAGGTTCAAATCTGAATCTGTCCTTCTTCTTGAGGACACTAAAGAAGTATTAGATGTCCTCAGTCGTCCTGGTGAACTTTTATCGCTGCACAATAGAGAGCATCCAAACCAATTTTGTTACAGTCTGGTATGGGAGCTGCTCTGTTGTGAAGCACAAGGCACTGCAGTGGGTGGTGAAAAACTGTTCGCTCTCCTGCCTTCCGGCAGGCGCTTCAGGAGCCTACGGACCAGAACCAGCAGACTGAGGAACAGCTTTTTTCCAAGAGTTGTCTTCTTACTGAACTCTGCCCCTCGCTGATTCCACTACCCCTTCATATACACCTGCACCCTCCTCATCCTCCTCACCACCACTTCAATTGACTACAACTGTTACACTTTGTTATTTACATTACAGAACCGTTCAAATGCACAACTGGACTGTCTACACGTTCATACATATACTGCATAATTTGCACCCCAGTACTATGTACTGAATATTGCAATAACTTCATCCACTGCACTGTTTGCACTATTAATATTCATTGTACTACATTGTACATATCCTTTTGAAAATTTCTGTCTATAGTAAATAGCCATCTGTATATTATGGTCATAGTACATACCCATCTGTAAATTATTGCCATAAAATTGCTTTATCCAACATGCAACATAACTTATATCCTACACTTTACTGTTTGTTGCACTTCTGGTTAGACCTAAACTGCATTTCGTTGCCCTGTACTTGTACATGTGTAATTATAATAAAGTTGAATCTAATCTTATCTAAAACATAAGCTAAAAAGATTAAGGTTGAGCTAAAACAGAGCATGGAGAAGTCTTGTGTCTGATTGTAAAGTGCTTATAATTTAAGTAAACAACATAGATATATTGTATATACCGTACATACATACCAAAAAATAATATAATAATAATTATATTATTATAAAAACATTTACATTTTCTTTCTGAAGAAATTTAACATGATTCTAGTATGATTTAGCATGATGTTAGCATAATGCTAAAATAAATTTGCATTAATTCTATTTTTGTTTCAGCCCTGTTGGCGGCCTTTGGGTATTTTTAATATTTGCCCCATTTAATTATAGTTTTGTTAATGAAGGATTATTTCTGTGTGTTTAACAGTGGTCTGCATCTGTTCTGTCTGCCAAACCTGCCGATTACTGTTACTTATGTTTGTTACATTCTACAAAATGCTGGCTTGTCTTAACCTATACTGGGGTATGGACAAACCCAATCGATGGGTTAAATTTACTTATACTTTTCTATAGGTAGATTTAATCAATCTTAAAATCTTTTGGTGGTTTGAAAATAAACTATATATTTTTATGTTTTATATTATATATGTTTGAATATAAACAAAGCTGCTTATGATAGCGTAGCCTAATTTAGAAAACATAACAGAACTGAGACACACCTATTTATTTCAAATGCTGAGACAGCATCTGTTTTCTACTTATTTATAGACTTCCCTCCACAGCCAATGTTGTAACTGATATTGCATTAAAGTATACACTTACATGAATAACCTTTAATGTGCGCTTCCCTTAAAAGGTCTTGGGGCCAGTTCTCTCTCTGCTCTATAGTGTATTGGCTAAGTTTTTCATGGCATATACGCACAGATGGTTTTATTGTTAAAACTGTTTGTATCAATGTTGTAAATACCTAATTCTTATAATCTATTGTTAACCTTTAAACAGATAAAAGTGAAAAAAAATTGGGAAAAAGATAATTTCATGTCACCTTATTTGAGGGGAATTAATATATTTAATTTAAATCTCCCAGGAAAAATTAATTGATAATAAAATAAATTGACCTATTAGGGTACAAAAAGTTTCTGACAATCATTTTTTTAAGCATGTCATTTATTCTGTGCAATAAATTTTTCAAAGTAAACCAATTATCAATAACTGTATAATCATAAAACACAATTTTTTTACAAACTTCAAATGGGTGGTTTCCATTCAGATTGCTAGAACAATGGTGTACACACACAGCTTGGAATGTCCCCTTGTAAAAAAAAATAGAGGGCTTAATTGTATTAAATGTTTATTTTTAGTGTACCTTAAATTTTAAAAATACATTTTTACAAAGTGTTCTTGCAGAAAATATAAAACTAATGAAATATAAAGTCACTTGCACTTTTAAAGAGTACTTTCACCTTTTAAAATTGCACATTAAAATAATGTCAAATTAAATGTTACTTTAAAGGAAATTTTGAACCATTACATTATTATACTTTTATAGTATTAAGTACATTTAATTTGACTAAAGCACATGTAAGATACTTAATTTCAAGTGTGCTTTCTGAAATTACATTTAGGTTAAATGTAAACATGAGCCGGCAACGAAGCTTACCGCGGATAACGAGGGAGGCTCCACCCACTGCACCAGTGCTGAGGGTGAGCCAGCACTGGACCTCATGGACTTTGACTCTGATATAGTTTTGCCTGTTCAAGTTCTCCCACCCGCCCTCCCTCTCTTGGATTCTCCTGTTTTCTGCACTGCACCGGTCTCTCCACCTCTGTCGGCTGACAGCCCCTCTGCTCACCCTCAGCCTGCCAACGGTGCAGCGGTTGAGCCGCAGGTCTGCCAGCAGCCAGCGGTGTCGTGCTTGGAGGATCCAGTCACCTCCAGCTGCTAGATCCTGGACTCCAACTCGGCCCTCCGACCCTGTGGCTCCACCATGCCTCCTAGCTCCCTCATCTCCTACTGTCCTATGGTGTAAATTCTGATGACATTAATTGTATTTTATAATCTACCTGACATGTCTCAAGTCTTTAGCACAACAGAAAACTTTGAAAACCTTGATAGTGCAACAGAAAACATTAACTATCTCTTTTGTAACACCTTAGACAAAGTTGCTCCCCTATGCTTGGAAAAAAAAGAACAGCAGCCCAATGCTATTGTATAATGGGCATATCCACAACCTAAAAAGAGCAGCCCAGAAAATGGCTAAACTAAAGGTCCAGATCTGCCTACTTTTCAAATCTTTTAGAAAAAAATAAAAACAGCACTAGATATGTATTCAATACAGTGGCTATACTAACCAAAAATAAAGCATCAACTGCTTCTGACAGTTGTCAATATCATATCAGTGACGAAATATCAGTTTAATAACGAAATAAATACTGTCAGAGAAAATCATGCAAATGCCTGCAACACCATCAGAACAGATGATGCATCATAATTTGCCTAGAGAACAACTCCAGTCATTCTCTAATATAAATAAAGATTGAACTGTCAAAAATAATTTAAATTTTCAACATGTAAGCTAGATCCTATAGTAAAATACAGACCCATCTAAAATGTACCTTTTATTTCAAAAAAACTTTAAAAAGTGATGTCTTTACATATGTTCTTTCCTGGAAAGAAACAGTATCTGGGAGAATTTCCTGGTAGGATTCATACCGTATAGTACAGAAACTGCTCTTGTCAAAAGTGACAAATGATTTGCTCTCATCGGCTGATCGTGGCTGCATCTCTTGTAGTTCTACCCGACTTAGCGCCTTTTACACTGTTGACCGCACCATTCTGGTAAATCTGCTTAATCGGCATAAATGAAACTTCATTGGCATGGTTTAAATTATATTTATCTTAAATTATATTTATCTGAATTATATTATATTTATCAAACTAGATTAAATTATATTTTGCTGTGAGTGAAAAGGTGTCATCGATCACAAGTTCCGTATGAAGTGCCACAAGGCTCAATGCTTGGGCCTTTGGTTTTTACCCAGTACATGCTACCTCTGGGATTAATTATTAATATACATGGAGTTAGTTTTTATTGTTATGCTAATAATACTCAGCTGTACATCTCTTCGAGGCTGAACAAGACAAATAATTAAATTAACCAAAGGTATTTTTCAAAAAATTGGATGACTAGCAATTTTCTACTACAAAATATTAATTAGTAATGTAGAGTTTTTAATTATTGGACCAAAATCGTCCACATGGAACAACCCAGAACACTGTCTTACTCTAGATAGATGCTCTGTAAAGCCTGCTTCATCAGCTAAGAATTTTATTGTTCATTTTGATGGCAATTTGTCCTTTGAAAATCACATTTCCAATGCCTACCACTACCTTTACCTGCCTACGTGTCACACAATCTTTATCTTCAAAAGAGTTTATCACGTCAGAAACTGAAGTGAACTATAATATAATATATAATGAAGCCAGACGTTCATTTTTTTATGTCAGCAATCAAGTCCTTCACATTCATAGATCTTCATGTCCAAATCAGTGGAAATACGTGCACACAGGTGAGACTGTCCAGCAGACATTGCAACCAGGTCTGTCACTTCTGCTCCAAGGTACCAGTTGGCTTTGTGGACCAAGATTTCTAAAAGATAACCTCCAGACTCTACCTGAAGAGAGTACAAATGAGCTTGTGAATCCTTTTTCAGTTGCAGAGGTTCATTCTCAAATCTCCAAACTGAACATGTTAAACAAGACACTTGGTGGATAGTGCTTCTCCAAATTCTCCAATTTGAAGTCCATTACTTATGCCATTGCACATCTACAAATATCTTGTCGGTTTCTTAAATTAACAACACAAGTTGCAAAGGTTGGCATTTCTGTTGTGAAGCTTTAGCAGTTGAAGATCTCTTGTATCCTAATAAGATTATCATCAAGGCAGTGCAGGAGAATATAAAAGCTTAACAAAAAATGACAAGCTTTACAAAAACAGCCCCCTTAAAGGCTTACATCCTTTCACAGACGCTGATGACTTGTTAAGAGTAGGAGATCAACAATCAGAAGTAAAGATCGAACCTAATAAAAGAAGGCTCCTTATCATCCCTGGAAATACCCACATTGCCCCACTTTTAGGCCGATCATCATTACACTTTTTTACTCTTTACAGAGGGGTCTGTATGCTGTTGGCTATTGGATTGTTGCTGGAAAAAGGCATGTCTGCAGTGTTATTCATGAATGTGTCACATGCCATAAACTCAGAGAACAGCTGACTCAAAAGATGGCTGACCTCCTAGCAGATCCTGTATCCACTGACCCCGCATTCACAAATGTCGGTCTAGATGTTTTCAGTCTATAAAGTGAAAGTGACATGTTTTTGTCAGTTATGGTTACCCATATCCAAAATGTGACCTCTGCATTTAACCCATCCTTCGTGAGGAGTGAACACGCACTGCAAGTCATGAACATACACTGCAAGTCGTGAACACACACACACACCCGGAGCAATGGGCAGCTATCCCTGCAGCACCCGGGGGTTGGGTGCCTTGCTCAAGGGCACTTCAGTTGCTACCTGCCGGCGCTGGAATCAAACCAACAACCTACTGATTACAAGCTCGACTCCTTAACCAGTAGACCACAACTGCCCCATAGACAGTGCAAAATGTACTACAGGTGGTTATGCACAGAGCAAAAGGTGGGCTGTAATATTTACCTGCATAAATATGAGAGCTGTGCACTTTAAGCTCATAAAGTCTTTAGATACATCTAGTTTTATCAATGCCCTGCGGTGGGTACTTGCTATTCGAGGGCCTGTAAAGTTCCTTCGCTCAGACAGAGAAACAGCTCCTTGCAAGCTCCTTGCAAGGAGCTTACTATTTCCTACTATACTGATAATACCTGTTAAAATGTTTCTCTTGGATCAGGACTCCTGGACAGGATGTTGGACATGCCAGAAGGATTCTGAATGCAATGTTTCAAAAGTTTGGCTCTCAGAATTGACACATGAAGCATTCTTGTGTCTTAAGACTAAAGTCTTGCCAAGTAAAGATAAAGTCCGTAGGGTGAAAATCACGGTCTTTAAAATGGAAGGCCCAAAGGGGGCCCAAGACAATTCTCCTCCTGAGAAACATAACTCAGAATGGGTAACTTAACTT
>JAZGTK010014686.1:2379-13598 GCA_036877625.1 Ambastaia sidthimunki
CACACACACACACACACACACACACACACACACACACACACACACACACACACACACACACACACACACACACACACACACACACACACACACACACACAACCCACAGACATACAGCTCTGCACTCAGTGCTGAAAAGAGCATTCACAAGCAAACAATATCTGTTCTGTCTCTCCATCCCTGTCTTTGTCCCAGGATCCTTTGTTTCAGGGGACACAATAGACCTGTGAAGGATGTTAAGATATTAACATCCTGTGTAGATACTTTTAGAGCTGGTATTACATAAAACCCAGACACTAAACACTCTTTAAATTAAGGCTGATGGATCATAGACCTTGTTCCAAAATCAAGTGAGCTTCCTGTTTAGGCAGCAAAGGTAGGGTGCATGATCTATGCTGCCTTTTAAGGTCCCTTCCTTGGGGTAGTTTCTAAGGCTCAGATTTACAAAATGGCTACCTACACTTATGCATTTAGCAGACACTTTTAGCCAAAGTGTTTTACAGTGCATTTAAGCTACAGCAATATGGTAATCAATATGTGTATTCCCTGGGAATTGAACCCACAACCTTTTGAGCTGCTTACGCAATGCTCCACCAGTTGAGCTATAGGAACACTTCCTGTGATATGTTCAAAACTACTTATGAGGTTTCATGATAAATCAGTGTTTCGTTGATTAATCCACAGTCAGGTTTCAATAGTTTTGCTAGATTCATTTCTGCTCACTTGGTGATCAAATATCTGTCAGAGGTTAGCGGGGAGCAATCATTTAAGTTACAGTGGATATTTATTCTGATCAATGGAACCTAAAATGGCCTGGCATTGCTCATAAAGGGACGACAGCAACTTTTGCCCATTCACCGTACCAAACTAAATTTGTATTCCTGTCAGTTTGAGTCAAACTTCGGCCAAATAACTTTCTATAATGAATGAAGCAGAGGTAATATCAGGTCTGATGAAAAATCAGTCGGTGTGATTGTTTTTCTTTGTGGTCTGCATGTAAAGTTTGATACAGAGTTTAAATGTCGTCTTGTAAAGGGTTTGTTGCCTCCTGAATGCAGCGTTTTCTGCTTTGCCTTGTGATTGTGACATCATTCCACTCCTTTCTCACACACTGTAGGGATATGATAAGATAGCTCATCTCCAGCGGTTTGAGGGAGCTGTGAGGGTGTAAGAGACAGCCGGTGATGACAGATTTAAATGTTCCTGGTGTGAAATCAGGGCTGGATGTGAGCCGTCCAGGTAAAAAGAAGAGTCATCACCTGCTGAGCTCTGGAAATGATTTCACATAGCAGAATGTGAAAAGCAAATGAAAGTTGAGAGAGTCAGTTGACTTGAATTGTGCATCTACATTTTATGCCTCAGCTAGACCAGCCAAACCATCTTAAATTGTTCCATTCACTTATCTTCATCCACAATAGCATCTGAAGCTTTTCACAAAACATTAAATAGGCTAGAAGTGATGTTAGCCCTTCCGCCACACTTAGCCACTGAATAAGACACGCCCCTTCTTTCCAAAACTCTGCCCTATCATTGCATTCGGACTGAATGCAATGATTGGACAAGTTTTTAACGGCCCTGCACCTTCCACGGGAGATATATTTGTATGGAAATATATTTACATGACTTTAGTGAGTGATTGCTATTAAGATTTTAAGAGACCTTCATCCAACATAACAAAACATTTGTCTAGAACAAAAAATTCACCCACCCTGCCTTTAAGTCTTTTTCCAGGGCTCATTTGTGACGGACCCTCTGAGAGATGATGAACACTGAGGGTAAATGAGCTATAGCCTGCGAGTCTGCCGCTATATTCCCCCTACGCCACAGTCGCTGTGCCTGGTGTGTGTCAGCTGTTTACAGGGCCCCAAACTTTTCCTTGTAGGTCACTCAGAGTCTCTCTCCCTCCCTGTTGTTTCAGGGCTGTGTGTCCCTGTGGTTGTGATGGGGTCAGAGCAGAGGTGTGTGAGATGCTGTCAGAGCAGCGGAAAGCCTTTGATTTATAACAGCTTACAGAGCTGCACTGGATCTTTCAGACTGTTATTAAATTAATGTCCTGCTTCTGTGTCCAGTATTTTCTATCTACATTTTTCCTAGGTTTTACTACTCAGAAGTGCAGTGGCTTTTCTGGACATTGTACCATGATAGTACCATCCTTTACAGAATAAAGGGTTCTTCTTTTAAGTGAAGGTTCTTTTAAGAAAGGGTTCTTTTAAGTCTTTTGTAAAAGCTTCTGGTAACACGGGTATGTTTAGCTGATGTATGCTAGATTTTCTGCATGCATTTGATCTAAGTTATGAGGTATTTTATAGTCTCTGCTGGTCTTTTTTCTTAGACCACAATTTTTTTGCTGGCAAAGACAGTGAAAAGGAAAAATGTAAAACATTTTGTTTGCCCCAGATCATATTTGTCATGCAAACTATCCCTAGTTAGTCTGAATCTATCTCTAATGTAAATCTAGCTCTAGTTTTTTTTTATCAATTTCTACTTGATGAAAGTATGATGTCTTGATGTCTCTCTCTCTCTCTCTCTCTCTCTCTCTCTCAGGAACTGTGTGATGATCCTCATTTGTTTGTGGATGGGATCAGCGCTCATGACCTGCACCAGGGGCAGCTGGGAAACTGCTGGTTTGTGGCTGCCTGCTCCAGCCTGGCTTCAAGAGAGTCACTGTGGCAGAAAGTAAGTGCAGTGTGTGTATACAGTGTGTGTATACAGTGTGTGTGTGTACAGTGTGTGTATACAGTAGAGCAAAATGAAAATTACAACTTTATACATTAGTGGTACATACTGATGCTCAGAGTCTTGCATTATTATTTACCTCCAAACTGATTTTGTTTGATCTGGGTGGTTTTAGCTGTTATTTATAAATGTTATTTATAAATGATTCTCCCTGTATCCTTCCCAGGGCAAGCGGTTTATTCCCTCTGTCTGGGGATTTATTTCCTCTTCCCTGGAAGCACACATCATCATGATGGGTCTGACTCACTGGGTTTCCCATGTGACTCCGCAGTCCCACTCTGTCATTTGTTTTGCTGACAATGCTGGCGTTTATAAATGAGGGTGTGGGCTACTGTCCATGCCCCGTATCTCTGCTATCACTTTGTATCCCACCTGCACTCACACACACGCAGTGCATATTGCAGGGGTCTCACGAAACCTGTAAAGAAAATGTCCAGGTCTCGTTTCACACACACAAAAAATTACTGTAAACTTAACAATTACTGTTATTATAATGAGAGTCTTTCTTAAAAATCATCAGATAAGTAAATGTAAAACTAATGTAAAATTACATCACCTTTCGTATCTTGGACAGCTTTGCTATCCTTGTGCCAAACTCTTGGATGTCAGCCTCATAGCATCAGATGGGCGTGTTGGGGTTGTCATTAGTTTTCCAGAAGAGTCTGGCGGGTTTGAGGTGGATGAGGTCAGGTGTCCTGAGCTAGGAGGTGACTATGATGGTGATAAAGCCAGGGAGGGACTGAAATACAGGCTCTGCTTAGAGAAATCCAGGCGGTAGATGTGCTGGTTGGACCTCAGAAGACGTTCTCCATCCTGCCTTGTCTGACCCCTTTGCTGCAGAAACTGTGGACGCAGATGCATAATCTCCATCAGATGTGTATCAGGGTTAAACGTCAGCACGATAGACGTGTTCAGGCTGAAGATGTAGTTAGACATGACAGCTGAGGGCTTCTAGCAAGGGTTCCTCGTTAGTTCTTGTCTTCTGAACTGTCTGGCTGAATTAGGGCTTGGCATCCACAGTCTGACCTTCTCACCTGGCTTTGTGCAGATGTCTTCTGCAGTGCGAATGCGGGACGTTTAAATCGACTTAATTCAGTGGTGGTTTCTGTTTAGATGACTTGTTGCTTGTAGCAACAGTAATGCTAAGATGATTGTTTGCACAAGAGAGAATTAGAGACGTCTGTGTTTGCTACATGTGTGTTTGTTTCAAACTCACCTGTCGATAGGGCTGAAGATGATTCTGTTAGAGGTGAACAGAGCTGAAGGCCAGCGTGTCACATGTGTTCAGAATCACTCGGCACCTGGGCAGAAATAATGGACCCACTCCTCCTGGAACAATTACCACAGAGGTGTACTTGAAATCTAATCTCTGTACTGTCCCTGAGGACTCAGTCAAGATGAAAGAGATTTAGTTCTCTTCTACGGCTTCCAAATTGCCCTGATGTCCTACCAACAACAGTCTTTAACATTGAGCAAAAGACCAGCATTGTGTAGGAATGCGTGGGTCAGCGTTTTTGACCTGCATCTGTCTGCCTTCCTGAACATTTACGGTTATAAAACCACTGACATGAACCGGATTGACTAGGAAATGACTGTAAACAACATTATGCTTGTCAAAGGTCATTATTGTGTTGCTTTCCTTGCAACTTACTGTACAATTTTGAAGCAAACAATTAATAACGATTTTTGTTATGTGGTTTTTTCCCAAATCCATATTTAACTTAACTATCCCTTTAATATGATTAACTCAAGAGCAATGCACAGAAAAGCGTTTAATGCTTCTGGCTAAAATATCCTGTATTTTATTCTCAAGTGCATGTTTTCTCTTTTGCACCTCTGTGTCTCTCTCTGTAGGTTATTCCGGACTGGAAAGAGCAGGAATGGGATCCAGAGAAGGCAGACTCCTATGCCGGAATATTCCACTTCCGCTTCTGGAGGTTTGGGGAATGGGTGGACGTTGTGATAGATGACCGTCTCCCCACGGTGGATAATCAGCTGGTGTACTGCCATTCAAATGACAGCAATGAGTTCTGGAGTGCCCTTGTGGAAAAAGCTTATGCCAAGTAAGCAGATCAGCCAGGATGGATTTATGACTCTTATAAAGTCTGTAGAGACATCAAACACATTTACCACTATACAAACATACCTTTTGGGTAAGATTACTTAATAAAGACAGTATAGTGATGGTAAGTTCTGTCTTCTATGAAGAGTTTATGGTTGCTATGAAGCCCTGGATGGTGGAAACACAGCTGATGCTTTGGTGGACTTCACCGGTGGGGTGTCAGAACCGATGGACCTTTTGGAAGGCCAGTACGCCCAGGATGAAGTTGCCAGGAATCAGCTGTTTGAGAGAGTTCTCAAGGTCCACAATCGAGACGGTCTCATCAGCTGCTCTATCAGGGTGAGATGGACGCAACTCAAAGTTTGACAAGCTCACGCTACAGCTCAGCTATATTAGCAACGTTTGGCATTAGCATGTTGCTAGGCTTATGTTGCGATAGTGTGATAGACCAGATGCAGATATTGGGGCAAAATTATACATTTTTAACTAAAATGCCTAATGTGGAATGTTATAGCTTTAAAAAGAATTCTTCAGTTTTAAATGAAGTATAAGTTTATTATTTTTCATGCACCATGTTGTATTTTAATTTTTTTGCCTCTGCAATGCAGCTCATTGGTTTTGAAACAGAACTTATATTTCCTTGTCTTTTGTTTAAATTATTATACCAGTTAATATACGTGCAATTTATCCTTTTTATTTTAAACCTTGTGGAATGTTAGATATTGTTGATCAGCATGTGTCTCACGTCTGTCAAAATTTTGTATTCAGAGGCAAAATTCCATCTATTAAACCATCCATCCATCATTTTTCCTTGCCTTCATTTATTTTCACAAAAATGTTCATTCCTAGACTTGACTGTGTGTGACTGGCTTATCAATAATTTGTGAAACCTTTCATCCTCTGTGGACAAAAAAAAAACATTTTTGCTTCGGTGATGAGAGTTATTTACTTATTTGCTTCACTGGAATATCAAATGAAAAGCCTCTCAACACTTCAGGCCTTTCAGAAACCTGCATTGTGTGTTAGGCGGGTCCCTTTGAACGGCAGAGCAGTGGGTGTATTATGAGATGAACCGGACAAGTCTATAATTCTAGCAGATTGTCTGGGGATCATAAGACAGTTTCATTAAGTTCCACCATCACTTCAGAGCTCGTGTGGGGCTGTTGTTCTAATGTGGAGGACACGCATAACTTTGCATTGGTTTTGGAAGTGCTGTGGTGTGTATGCAAAAAGCCCTTTATAAATTGACAGCTCAGCCTCTTCAAGATTCGAGTGTAATTGCACTCTGTCCTTCCTTCTAACCTAATTGTGATTATGTTGACAGAATTATTCATGTCACACAGAGCTTACAAGCCCCTGCATATCATCAGCTTCATTGGTGCAGCAAGCTCTCTGCTCATTGGAGTGTGTAAAATGGGCGTGGCTTGTCTCCTTCTGATTACCATCAGCGTATTTCACTGTACCATGAAATAACAGTCCATGTTTCTCAAAATCAATAATTTACAGGCAGTGCACGGGCTTGCATTTTAATCAGGGCAATTGGTGTCTGATTATGCTGTTGGTTGGACTCTGAAATTGGTGTTCAGCTGCAACTAACTGCAGTGTTTTACCGTTGCTGACCAGGCAACCACTGTGGAGGATATGGAAGCAAGACTGGACTGTGGGTTGGTGAAAGGTCATGCCTACGCCGTGACCGACGTTCGCAAGGTCCGCCTGGGACATGGCCTGCTGGCCTACTTCAAGTCAGAGAAGCTACACATGATCCGCATGAGGAACCCCTGGGGGGAGAAAGAGTGGAGTGGACCATGGAGTGATAGGTGAGTCCGCCCCCTTCTGGCTTGAAGGTCATAAAGCATCTAAAGCGTTTTAGAATATGATGTTTTTGAAAAACATTTAAAAAAAGAACAGTGTGACTTAATTGCTAGTTTATAGAGGACAGGAAACAGTTGGGGATGAGGAAGGAGATTAAAATGAGAATAAACTCAAACTTGCCTTGTCCATATAAGCACCACAGCTCAGTGTGTCAGAGCTCTTGTGTCAACCACTATGCCAACATGACCCCCCAACACTGCATCCTAACAGTATTCACATAGAGAAATGATTTGTCCATTGCCTTTTCTTCACTGCCTGCAATGTAGTGTTATATATCCTGAGAGACTAGCAAAAGCCATTTCCCTCTTCCCCTCTTGATGATTTCAGTATAAATAACACGTATCCGAAGTGTCTATTCTTATCGCCGGCTGGTGTGAAATTGAGATATCAAGCCAGGCAGGCTGGTATAAAATAGGATGTTGTTTTGATTGAAACAGAGAGGTCCAGGGGTGTTTAGACAGTCACCTTCTCTCATTTAAATAACCGTGCTCTTGCTAAAATATCTCCTAAATATCCAGCACTGGAGAGAAGAGTATAATATGTGTTATGTGAAGAGTATAAAATGTGGCCATTCAATTGGAAAGAACGAAATCTTGGGCACTGAAGAACTTCCTTCCTCAGTCTACAACAGTTAAGACTGAGTTATATTGGCCTCTGAATTATTTACTGACTAGCCAGAAGAATCTTATTGGGGTGAAAGTAATCTTTCCTCAAACTTCTGCTTGATGAATTATTTATTCAGGGCTTGATGACAAATTTCTACTGTATTTTGTACATTGCTCCAGTTCTGTCATGACAGAAAAGCTCTTAATTTTCTTGTGTGGTGTTAATAGACGCTGACTGTTGTGTGTGTTGGGGCTGGTGTGCGTTTGTTTACAAGGCACTGTGATGTCTGTGTGTTGTAGCTCAGAAGAGTGGAAGAAGGTGAGCAAGAGTGAGAGAGAGAAGCTGGGCGTCACTGTTCAGGATGATGGAGAGTTTTGGTGAGGGTCAATCTATTCTCATCTTCTGTAGAACTCTAGAACCCTGAGGAACTCAAAACACCTTCAGCGTTTGATAAGAAATATAGTCTAGTCCAATAATCTGAATGAAGATTAATCCATGAAATTGGTTCTGTTTTGCATTTTTATCCTTTAATACAATAACAAATTATATTATCAGCATGAACATTCCAGGGAAAATCTAAAAACGCAACATGAATTTGAGAACATCTTTTTGGTGTTTGGTGCTTTAATGGCAGCACACACTCGTGTTGGCGTGAACCTCACGAGTTTGTGCAAAACCTGATGATCTGTGTTGTGCCAGCATGATTTGAGAACGTTCCAATGAGCATCTGGTGCCTCAACGGAAGCAGGAAAATCTGACCTTTTGTTCAGACAAGTCAACATGGCCAATATCACGAATTTGCTGGTTTGTTGCGTGACCTAAAAATAGGCCGAATCTTAAATACATCTTATTAATTTCACATCATAACACTACTTTTTATTAATTAGCACATTCCAGGTTTAAATTAGCTTTAGATTTCATTGTGGCCGTAGACCATATGTGATAAACACAGAATATCTCCATTTCTTACACCCGCTTGTAACTCTGTCACCAGGATGAACTTTGAGGATTTCTGTCATTACTTTACCGACCTGATCCTGTGTCGACTGATAAACACATCCTACTTGAGTATTCACAAGACCTGGGAGGAGGAGGTGATGAGGGGGTCCTGGATCCATCGAGACGACCCCCTTCGCAACCGTGCCGGAGGCTGTATTAACCATAAAGCCACATTTCTGCAGAACCCACAGGTCAGTGTGTGTGTGTGTGTGTGTATGTGTGTGTGTGTGAGAGAGTGTGGCTAAGGGGGTGAATGTGGGTGTGTGTGCGTGAGTTTGTGTGTGAGGGCGTGGGTGAGTGAATGTGTGTGTGTGAGAGTGTGGCTGAGTGTGTGTGTGTGTGTGAGTTTGTGTGTGTTTATGTGTGTAAGAGTGTGGCTGAGTGAGTGAATGTGGGTGTGTGTGTGTGCGTGTGTGAGTTTGTGTGTGCGGGTGTGTGAGAGCATGAGTGAGTGAATGTGTGAGTTTGTGTGTGTGTATGTGTGTGAGAGCGTGAGTGAGTGAATGTGGGTGTGTGTGAGTGTGTCTGCGTGTGTGTGTATGTGTGTGAGAGCGTGAGTGAGTGAGTGAATGTGGGTGTGTGTGTGTGTGTGTGAGTTTGTGTGTGCGGGTGTGTGAGCGCGTGAGTGAGTGAATGTGGGTGTGTGTGTTAGAATGTTGTTCTTGTTTTGGAGGTGTTTGAGTCTCAAGGGTTCCACGTGTTCTATTTGAGTTTAGTGCGTTTGTTTCTGCAGTATGTTTTTGATGTGCGAAAAGTGGAAGACGAGGTGCTGATCTGCCTTCAGCAGAAGGAACGAAGAGCTACTCCCAAGGAGGGCAAAGGCGAAAACTTGGCCATTGGATTTGACATCCACAGGGTACAGAATTACACACACACACACACACACACACACTTCTAACAATAGCCACTTTCACACATAAAACCTGTAAAATGAACTTACTCTTCTATAATGTACCGTATCTGCTATTCCCGGGATCAGCGGCTGTCTGTCTTTTACCCATGTTGCTATAATTCACACATCAGAACCAAAATGTTGTTGAAATTTTACAGAAATTATCTTTAAACAACTGTGCTGGAAACATAGCGGGTTACTTATTTCTTGGATGGAGAGAGCTCTTTCATTTCAGTTCCGGTCCAATTTAAGGAAATTTTTGTCCACAACGTGAACAATCACAATTTTCGACTCCTGTATTACAAGCTTGTAAATAAACACTGTGAATTAATTCCATCATCTCTTTCAGAACTTTGTGATTGGCTGTTTAAGTTGTTATTTATATAACCAAAACAATAAATGCACCTGTATCCTATCAGCCCGTGTTGATCAAGTCTCTTCCCCGCCACCAGGTGGAGTTGAACCGAAAATACAGAATGCACTCAGCCCAGCAGAAGGTTGCAGGTTCCATCTACATCAACTCTCGCTGTGTCTTTCTAAGAAAGGAGCTAAAGGAGGGCAGATACGTCATTATCCCCACAACCTTTGACCCCGGTCAACAAGGAGAGTTCCTGCTCCGTGTCTTCACTGATGTGCCTTCAGACTGCAAGTAAAGTAACTTCCAGAGATACAGAAATCTCAGGACGTGTCTCAGATGTATTAACCCGTGAACCACTTCACAACATAAATAGTACAGTTTCACTGTAAGCCGCAGTCACTGTTTTCTGTAGTCTCCTGCTTTCTTGACTGCTTTCCAGCTATAGTTGTTGTTTATTGGAAACGTAATGAACAATATACTTGATATGAAGACTGATGGTTCCTGCTTGTGTTTCCACAGAGAGTTAACTATGGACGAGCCTCCACAAACATGCTGGACAGGCATGTGTGGTTACCCTCAGCTAGTCACACAGGTGCATGTGCTAAGTGCCGAGGGCCTTCAGGGCCAAGACTCCAATGGAGGTATGTGTACTGCTATATGAGATGAGTTTGAGCCACTGAAACAAGTGTAAAAGCAGCCTAGAATTAAACCTTATTTGCATTGGATGTTTTGGTGAATCAGTGGTACAGGCAGAAGAATCAGTCTTTGAATGATGTCATGTGACACGTGTCACTGCCATTTGTTTTCTCCTCAGCTTCCGACCCGTACGTGATCATCACCTGTGAGGGGGAGAAGGTCCGTTCCCCCGTGCACAAAGACACTCGCTGCCCTAATTTTGACATTAAGGGAATATTCTACCGCAAAAAGCCAAAGGAAGGCATTCACATTGAGGTGAGTTGGAAGTATGTAATTACATCTCTTTTTTCTTTGGTGTTTTCCACCAACTGTTAAAAGATTTCCTTCCTCTTACTGCTCATGCTGTTCCTCTTACTGTATTTCTCTTACTGTATTTCTCCTACTGTATTTCTCTTACTGTTTTTCTTCTTTGTTTCTTCTTCTGCTTGATTCTTTGCTCTGGCTGCTCTGTGATGGTCTCAGATCTACAATAAGAATGTGATCGTTGACACCTTCCTGGGTCAGGTGACTCTCTTTAGTGACCCTAACGACCGCCAAGAGCAGCACACAGTCTACCTTAAAGACAAGGGCAGTCGCCAAGACAACAACCTTCCAGGCACGCTGACTGTGCGTGTAATCACCTGCACCACTTTAACCAATATTTAACCAGTCATTAACTACCGTAAACAGTAAACCTCATGCTTCCCAACATTTCTCACCATTTCTGCCTGGCTTCCTCACCTGCTACTCACATTACCCACAATGCCTTGCACGAGCCCTCAGAAATCTCTCGTGTTTTGCTGTACGCTGTGTAGTTTACCACAAAATGAAAGTTTATTCATTATGTTGTATGCTGTTATCTTTTTTCACAGGAGGATAATGTTAAAGATTTTTTAACATTTTGAAACCATTGGTAGCTTGTCACTGATAATCTTTCCCGTCAGGGTGCTGAGACTCGAGCCACTGCAGGCAGATCACTGAATCAGATCAGACTGAATCCAGATCAGACTGAATCCAGAT
>JAZGTK010014687.1:0-13597 GCA_036877625.1 Ambastaia sidthimunki
ATTACGTCGTAGCTCCTTTCTACTACATAATTACAATTCTCAAAATTTAAAGATCACCATAGTATGTAAACACTTGCTGGTATGTAATTTTACACCAGGTATAAGGTATTCCAGGTTCATTTTCCGCATCATCAATTCGGATGCTTTTTAAGGCATATCGTATATCACTATACCAAATCCAAATATAGGCATGACATAGGAGAAACCAACAGACAGTCCAAACAGGGGTGTTACAGTACTTCCCCCTTCTAGAAGGCGCGACCTCACGCCGTAGCAAAACAGAAAGAAACAGACAGTCCTTGGGGGAGGCTTTGTCAGAGGTCAGACTCCTGGGAGGGGGACAAACAGAGTCCAGAGGGGTGACAGGGGGAGGAACCAAGGGAGACACAGGAGGGATCTGGAACAGGAGGAGCTAGACGAGACCCAGGCCACAGCCATGATGGTGGTCCACGGTGGAGCCGATGGAGGGAGGAGCCATGGGGGAAGGGCTGACGGCTCCTGGGGGCTGACCGACAGAGGCGGAGCAGGTGGATGTGGAGCCCAAGGCAGAGACGGAGAGTCGATAATCCCACGTGACAACGAAGGCGAAGGCAGGGATTCAGAAGGACGTGGTGGAGCGGGTGCGACAAAGGACTGAGGTGGAGCCGAAGGGATGGAGGAGCCTGACCGAGCCAGTGGGATGGAGGGACAAGACATAGCCGGAGGAGTGTAATCCAGAAGCAATGGATGGTCGATGACAGACCAAGGCGAAGCTGGAGGGACAAGGAAGCCCGGTGGAGCTAGTGGACTGATGGGCCAGGGCGTAGATGAGGGAGCTTGGTGGCTTGGCGGAGCTGCAAGATCAAAGGGCCAAAGCGGAGTCCAGGATTTAGAGACAAGAGTACAAGATGAGGGATCCTCCAGCCACAGCACCGTTGGTAGATGGCAAACCTGCAGCTCAGCCACCGCATTGATGGTGGGCTGAGGGTGAGCAGAGGGACTGTCAGCTGACAGCGGCGGTGTGGCTGATTCAGCATGGCAGACAGATTCAGGCAAGAGGGGGAGGGTGGGTGGGAGTGAAATCTTGATCCAATATCGTGATACCAGAATACAAGTCTATGAAACCCAGTGAAGGCTCACCCTTAGTGCTTGTGCAGTGGGCAGAGGCTCCCTCGTCGCAGTCATCCACGGTGAGCTCTACTGCCAGCTCAGGCACCTGGTCTGATGACACCGGCTTGGGCTCAGAGGCGATCCTCAGCTCTGTCGCACTATCCTGCGATGGCTCGTCGGTCGCCTGGGGCTAGAGCTCTCCGTCAGCGGTAGGCTCGGGCTGTGACTCTGCACGTCAGGATGATGGAGGGCTGGGCACTGGGTCTGGAGTGGGGCTGTCGTCCTTTTCAACGACCTCAATGGTCATTGGCGACCCGCAGAATGCCAGCACCTACTTAACATAGGCCAGAAAGCTCTCTCGAAAACCTTCCACAGACAGCTGCGCTGTAGTGGCATCGTTGAGTTTAGAATGATAGAAGCAGCAAAGATGGCGGTCCTGGTAGTGCGTAAACTCCGAAAGGGCAATAAAGTGTAGTCCTCGAGAGAGCACTCCCCCTGCTCCAGCATGAGGAAGGACGGGTTATCCATAACAACGTACACAAAAACTGACACAGGACAAAAACAAAACCAACAAAAATAAACACAGGATATAAATGCCGCTTACGTTTCAGTCTGGTATTCTGTCACGGGGTGATCTCAAAAGCAGGAGCAAAACAACATGGAATCCAATCAAAAGTGTTTGATTAAGATAATCCACAAACAATACAGGTCAACAAGGCATGAACAGGCAGGACATAGCAGGACCATAAGAACACCCAACATAACGGTAATACCAGACAAAGACACACTACACAGGAACCAACTTATAAAGCAACCAATTACAAGGACTAATTACGAACAGGTGACACTCATTACAATTAAACAACAGGAAATCCAAATATGGGCATGACATGGGAGAAACCAACAGACAGTCCAAACAGGGGTGTTACAGTCACTATGTAATGTAAGCAGACATTGTACCTTTAAATTTAAAGAGAATCATTTAATGCCACATTTAAAGCAATTATAATGGAAATTGTACAGAAACAGAAGCATTAAGACTGTTTGTTAAGACCATTTGAACATATGTGTACTTCCATTCGAGTTGATATGTTTGCTGAATTATCCCACATTTTTTTTAATTCCCTTTTACTTGCTTCCATTGATTTGGGAGGAGGTTGGGAAGCTTCATGCAGAAATGCTGATGCCAACCAGTGCAAAGATAATTTGCCATGAAAGACAATCGATAAATAACAAACAGTCTCTACTCAGGGCCGAACCTGACAGAATGACATTCCATTATCCCTGCCTAGCGTACTGCAGTCAGAAGAAGTAAAAAGAAGTCAATTTCCAAACCAGAGCTAATTTTATAAACCTGAACTCTAAAACTCCAAAACTCTTCAAAAATGTTCTTAATACTTTTTATTCCTCTCTCAAATATTTAGACCCAAAGGTGTGAACACACATACAAATTGCACACACGTACAAGTGTGATACCATTTCATCAATTTAAAAAAGTAACAGATCATGAGTGACATCAGCAGAGGGTGTCTGATTGGAAATGTACAGAATTACCCTCCACCTCTCTGGCATGTCCTACAGTAAATATATGAGCAAGTCCATCTCCTGAATAAAAATTCATAAATCAGACTCAGAGGGCATGGAATAGGGTGTGTGATACATCCATTTGATTCAGTCATAACATGCAGAGCTGCTTAGCAACTCTTTGTCTTTGACCATTGACTACACTAAATTTCAAAAACTGTACCAACAACATAGGGCACAACATAGTGAAAGAGAAAGAGAGATTCTTCTCAAATCTCATGGTTTCAATACAGTGTTAGGGAGTGAATGGGTGTATTGAATTTACATCAAAAGATGCCTCGCATTTTTCAAATGCTGTCTATGGGCTTGCATGCCTCTTTGTTAAAATTAAACATTGTTGGGCATATAAGCACCCCACATGTGCATAAGATGACATCATAGAATGGATGTGTTTGGCTAGCAGCCTAATAAGAATCTAATCTTATTTTGACTGTGTTGTTTATCTTTGAGGTCCAAGAAAATAAACAGTTACATAGAGTGTTAAACCTCATAGCATCCAATAAAAGCATCACTTTAATGGTATTCAATGACAGCTATACTGAGAGGATATTAAAAATATACAGATACATAATTTTCATTACATTTTTTTAATATTAGCTATTCAAGTTAAATCAGTCACTGGCAGCATGAATATTTAAAATATATGCTAAGTATTTAAAGATACACCAAGCCACGGGACTAACGTTGAATTTGTTGGATTTCTTCTCAGTTCTTTCTGCTGTTGTGTGTAGTTGATATACACACACCAGCCACATTAGGTCCATCTGTTAAATTGCTTGTTAACCCAAATATCTAATCAATCATGTGGCAGCAAGACATGGCATGTAGACATGTGCCATATATGACCATGTCTATAGCTGTTTTTTTTTTGTTGATACCTGGAATTTAAACATATGTAAACTTCAGGACTGTTGTTGGATTGATAAACCTGTTGCTGGATCCTACCTTTACTCTTTGTTATTCTCCTCAAATTACAAAGAAACAGTAATGCCCTAATTAACAAAAAATGTTGTTATTATGAATAAGAAAAGGGCAATGCTAATAATGGCCACTCTAGTGAAGGAAGTCCTCCCTTTCAGTAAAAAGAGCCAATAATCAATTTTTAAAGCCTATTGATTCTTTGGGGGAGATGCTGTGTATAGTGTCTTGAGGTACTTGCCCACCTTTGTGAGGTTGCTCGATAAACCTGGAAAAATGCTTTAGCACAGTTTGAGAAACACAGTTTTTGATACAGTTAATTGATAATTGTTGGTCGGAAGTATGTTTTATTGACTAGCAAGATATTGGTTTTTCACTATTCAAGTTTATGGGATGATCTTGTGTGACTGACGCTATCCGGCGGTGTTGCAAATATGACTGCCAAATGAAGTGACGTTCCCTAAAGGAACTTTCCTAAATCCTTCAGAGTTACCATTTTAAGTATTTGCCTATCGGGGTCAGTAGCACATAGTGAAGTACACTTTGGGTTATATTTGCCCATAGTCAAGAGCATCTGCTAAAGTATAAACTAAGCTTCTTAATGAGAGAAAAAACTTGAAGTGACTTTGAATGGTATGGTTGATGGTGCCAGATGAACTGATCTGAATATTTTAAACCGAGATTTTCATATACAGTACAACCTGGTCTTATTATTTATATGTTTAATGTAATGTAAGATTAGGAATAAGTATTCCATAAAATCTCTCAATTACACATGCAAAACACTGCATGTATATTAATAATTATGAAAGACTGGAAAATGTCTGCTTAAAATTGTCAAATAGCATATTTGTCACACCATCAGAATTAGTGCATTTAGCCAAAGGCAATCTCAGTCTAGTGCAAAGCTTAAGAATAGCTAGTCTGTTAAATTTGAATCTGTTAAACTGTATAACAGAAAGCATGCAAGAACTTGTAAAGCATTTTCACAGTTAAACATCATACACCACTTAACCCTGTAGCAGCCTAAGCATGTATTGGTTGGAGATGTGCGCAGTGGAAATCACATTAAAGCAGTTCAGCAACAAAGATATCGGATGTTCCAGTTTGTGGCCCCGTGAAATTGACATTAGATCCCCCTTCAACCTCTCAGCGCCAACCTGCTCCTGCAGGAAGATGGTTAAAGGGGGGAGCATTAAAGAGCAAACGAGCAGGCAAAGACCACTCCCTGACTTAACCTCTGTCATCTGCCCTGTACCCCATGTCAACAAAGTATCAAATAAAGATGAATGAGCTTTATAGCAAGGACTGGAGGACTGGCTCATTGAGCCCAATTTCATCAGCTTGAGTAACTGGTCATATAGAGAGATTAATAGAGGATCTGTAGTGGAGGGAAACAGAAAGGCATACAAATAGGTTTCCCCCAGCAGGCGTAAAAACACAGCAGACAGTATTAGTGAACACAGAAGGAGGAGGAGGCACCTTTTACTATGAGTTTCTATTTCCAGCTGAAATGTCCATTGTTACAATTGCTCTCTTTCACTGATCACAAAGCACATGCCAACCGTTCTGGTGACCTTGTTTGGGTCATGGGTAGGCATGTGTTTTCACATTTTCTGTGCTGATTTCTGTGGGATTCAACAAAATGGCTTTAAACATAATAAAATGTCTTAAAGGGCTTAATGTGCTTTTCTTGCCAGTTGAATCCAGTGTCTGAGTTGTGCTGTCTGAATAGCTGAAATGTGCTACTGAAACCAAAAATTAAAATCAGACTAAACTGATGACTGTTGTATTAAAACCAGACAAAAATGATGACTATACACAGCCAGAAACAACATTTTAGGCACCCTATATGTTTTTTTGTTGTTGTTTTTATAAATAAATGTATTAAGTAATTTATATTTTTATATCATTGTGGGGACCAGCCAGCTGTCCCCAAGAGGGAAATTGTTTTTTGAAATATACTAAAAGGTGCTTATTTGAAATTTAAAAAATATGTGCAGGTAAAGATTAGGGTGAGGGTTAGGGAATATACAGTTAGAATATACAGTTTGTACAGTACAAAAGTCTTTATGTCTAAGGAAAGCCCCCACACAGCACAGAAACCTAACGTGTTATGGTATACACAGTATATATTGACAATGTAATACCAGCCTAAATAGAGCTAAAAAATAATTACTTTTATTTATGCACAAGTGTGCCATGCCATTGGAAAAAAATAAATAATGATGCAAGAAGTAATAGAACTGTGTGTCTGGCCATGAGGCCAAGAATTTAGAGCACCAAAGCCCTAAGCTCACTGTAATCCAAGTACATGGTTTACAGAAACAAAATGGAGGTGTGTTTCTATTGAGGGGCGCATTTTTAGACAAACAAAAGAAGCGTATTATAGGTCTGATTAATTCTGTTTTTGTTTCATTCACCAAAAACCTATTGTGATGGTGTTAAAATGGCATTGTTATAACAATCCTGTCCTCATGATTATTGTGTAATCCTGCTAAATTCCTACACTGAAATTCAAAAAATGTAAATGGAAAAACACAGACTTTTCTACAGTACGATTACTGTAAGGATTTCTGCATCTTTAAGCATAATGTATCCAATCTCTGCCTACCTGGACACTGTTTCTGGTCATCACAGAGGCTGTTTCAAACAGTAAACAGCAATTTCTGTAATATGCCTGTATCACGCAAATATTGTGATGACATTGTATATATACCAGAATATATAATGTAATCCCACTATCGACTACCACATGTGCAAAGAAATAATACTGGGAGATAGAATATATTTTAATTTATTAATAAATCTGTCAATTGGAAATCATTTTTGATACATTACACACACACACACACATATATACATATTATTCTAGCATTGTCCAAAGCATCATTAGTTAAGACTTTTGTTTCACCATCTCTATTAAATCATTGTGGTTCATTTAAATGTGTCTTTGGTACAGTGTGATTATACATTTAAGTGCTGAGTAATATTAATTAACAACATGTACTTAGAGGCTTAAGGTTTGGTTTAGGATTAGTTGCATGTAATTATGCATATCTAACTGTTATGACTGTTGTATTGCAAGTAAAGGAACCGTTATTGACATCACTGCCTATAAAGAGTTTCTCAATTCTGTTTCTTACAGTAACAAGTATTTGTGTCTGTCTGTCTGTCTGTTTGTCACTCTGTCACCCATTCATCTATTTCACAGTAAAGTAAAATAGAGGCTCGATTGTCGACACAGACAGCAATAAGTGCAGAAGAGTGAGGACTCTACAGTGCCCAGGGCTTTACTTTATTAAAGCACTTTATCTTGGCCTCTGTCATGTCAATAAAGGCATTAACACTAACACTCATTCCACAGTTTTCATTCAGGTTCTCTGACTAAATGAAGGAAAAAGAAAGGAAATGAAAATATAACTGATCAGCGGTAAGCTAAAACAGCAAACATAAAAACATTAGGGGTTTTTTATAGGGTCAAAATATAATAGTTACATTATTTATTTGCTGTATTTTGGCCTATTTATAGGATAAAGTCTTTAATTATGAAGAATAGATTTTTAAGGGAAAATCCTAATAATTAATCATTTTAACTCTGGTAATGAAAATTCTGTCATTCATAGATTCTCTCTACAGAGGGAGATTATTGTGCCCATTCTTTTCCATATAATAATATATGGAAAAGTGAAGGAAAACAGGGGCTACGAAAAAGCGAAGAAATCCATAATCCATAGAATCCTATAATAAAATTTGGCTGACTCATATTATATTTCATCGTATTTGTTAGGAGCTGACTCCACTAAAACATTTTTTACTGTTTATGGGGCTTTGTCTGATTTTATCACAGCTGTTTATTTTTGGTAATGTTGCTTTTAAATTATGGAACACCTTTTACGGTTATAGTGAATAAAGTGAAAGAGTTTGATGGTGTAGCGGATTCCATATTTGGTGTCCAAGGCTACTCACTTGTCCCACCACATGATGCACTTAGAAAATAATATACAAAAGTAGCTTAGATAATGTTATTATATCAACTATAAAATAATCAAATTCTATGTAATTAATGTAATTATTTTAAAAAAGTATGCTTTCACATGGTGCCATATAAAGAAAGAAAACAACCTTTTCCACATTAACCCTTTCCAAGTTCTGTTTTTCAAATCTTTGGACAGTCTGATGAATACTGTTGAGGAATTCATGTTTTAATGAAATGCTAGGTCTTCATCCTGCTCTCACCTCAGTAATAAGAAATAGTCTACAGTTTACAGTCCCTTTCACACATGCTGCCTTTATTGGTAAATTACTGGCAAATTACTGTTAAGAAATCGTGTGAATAGGACCTTTTAAAAAATACTGGTAAATCAGTCCTGGCAATTTACCAGTAAGAGAAGCTGTAACATTACCAGTAATTTACTGGTAAGGTGCTATGCTTTAACTGGTAAAGTCACAGAACCCGCTAACATCTGCTTTGACCCAGTCAGAATATTCTGAAGTGGATGACATGTTTACGGATGTCAAAGTAGAGATGTTCATCTAATAAAATGTTGTTGGGTCAAAGCAAATGCATAAATGTAAACATCTGCAACAAAAATACATACAACATGCATTTGGAAACAAAGTCAAACTCTGTCATGTTTTAAAACGCAACACCGTTTGGTGCTCACTCATGGTTATTGACATCATAGAGTTTACCGGTATGTTGGTATTGATGTGTGACAGGTACATTACCGATAGAAAGAAAAAGAAGGAATGCCATTGTCTGTGTGAGCGGCAAATTTGTATATTTACCATGTCATTCTGTTTACTTGCTGATTAATCACAATGATTACTGTGTGAAAAGGGCTTATGAGATGGAATCCTCCTCATCTGTGGGTATTACCTACAAATCTCTAACATCTTTCAATATGGTGATATAGATTATTCATTATCAAATTCAAAATTCTTTACAAATGAAAATCTTTACATTGAAGGAGCACATTTTTATCAAGAATGCACAGTGACATGCATGCACTTTCCATGTCAGTTTTTTCTATACAATTTAGTTTATATTTTATCCCCAAAACTAGTTTGTAATACTATTACTTGAGTAGTACTTTAGCAAACTACATGTTTATTTTTACTTGAGTATTTCTTCTCAACATCAATATTTTCAAGCAATATTTACAGGTTTTAATGTGGCTTTAAATGTATGAATAATAAGTGTGTAAGTGAAATGCAGCAATAGCCACATGACCATCTTTTCTTAATAACTGCTATCTGACACTTGGACAACCCTCAACAAATTCATCACACATTTCCATCTTACCTATTACCACAACCCCTTAAAAGGCAAATGATTATTTCATACACCCATCACCACATGATCCATAATACCTCGCCAACCTTTCTAGCTGACACCAGGTCAGTGGAAGAGACTCTACAGCACAGGTCAGAGGAGTACATGTCTCTCTGCATAATTACAAAGCAGAAAAGCCCCACTCACCTGTGAAGAGGAGGATTGGCCTTCTGCCTTTAACTCACTATTTAATTTCCACATCTCATGAAAGCAACAAAGGTGAGGAGATAAAAATGATTAAGCATTTGCTCTCTAAAAAATCCGACAATGCACTGTTGAAAAAATGTTAGCATCGGCCACTAAGTACAGGTTAGTTATGAGACATGGAGGGCGAGGGCATATTTCATGAGCGCACTGTACTTTCTGATTAAAAACAATAATGCATGATAAAAAAAAACTCATCATACCATGAAATCATACCACAAAAAACAACAATACCAAAAAGTTAATCTGGTGACGTGTGGTTACTCTGTGTTACTCTGCAGGAAATGTATACATTCACTACATATTGTTAGGGAACGACTCAGACAAAGGAAGGTTAGTATTCACAGGTTTATTGTTAACAGAAGATGGTAATGAATCTGGTAAGTTGAAAAGGCAAATGATGCGGAGTGGAGATTGGTGATGGTGCAGGTGGAGAGATGGAGCAGGAGAGGAGACAGGGCAGGTAAGTTGTGGATCAGACTTGGAATGAGAGTATAATCCAACAGGCGCATTGAAAGAAGATTGGGGAGTGATCGAGAGTCTGTTGCTTAAAGTGAGACCAGACAATGAATGCAGGTGATGCATGTATTTAAATAGTGAATTGAAGTGATGACGTGCAGGTGGGGATCATTAGTACTCAGGTGAGGGTGCGCGCTGTGGTAGAGAGGTGAGAGAGCCTGGCTCTTCTGTGACACATATGATCTTGATAATAATTCCTCCATCGACCTGGTTTGGATTATTGTTTATCGACCCTTGCTGCCTACCTATTGACTTCTACCTAGGTTTTGGATTTACTTCTCTGTCTGTTAGCCGCCTGCCCCAGCGGCCTGCCTGTTATTACCACAATTACTGTTGTGCCTACATTGCTGCTGATTATTTGATTGAACCAATCCCTGCCTGCCTTTACCCTGATCCTATCTTGCTTTAATTAATCGCTTATAGATCCTCATCCTACTGTCTCTGTTACAAGTTGTTTAAAAGTCATAGTAATTTATTATGGCCCAAGCACAGAAAGTGCAGAGAGGCCTATTGTTTTCCTCAGATTATTATTATTGCTTTTTGCGTCAGTAAACCCCTTATGGATCCAACCCCTGCACCGCCAATTCTCCAGCCCAACCAGGTATCCAAGCTAGTTTCTAATAAAATCACTGTTAATCCTCGGCTATCCTTCCCTAAGAAATCTGACGAATAGCAAGATTGCTCTGTTTGCTCTCTAATAACTTTGAGCTTTAGACTGGGTGACAGAAGTATGGTCTAACCAGGGTCCCGTGTCCACGCCATTTAATGTGTTTATTTAGTGGCTACAACAAGTATTCAAGCACCCCATGCAGGGGAAAAGCCATGGGGATCAGTTGCTCTCCCTTAGGCAGGGGAGAAACGCAGTAGAGGGGTATGCACTGGAATTCCATACCCAAGCTGCCCAAAACAGTATTGTTGAATAATACGTTAAAGATCCTTATAGGAAGAGATTAAACATTGACATATAATGTGAACTAGCCTGTTGTTATGAGGGAAAAACAGTGGATGATTTCATCAATTTAGCCATCCAAATCGTCCAATCTCATTTGCTCCAGAAAGCCAAACAAATCTGCCCAGGAGTTCGGATGTATGCAGTTCAGACATGCACACTTATCCCTTGAAGAGCGTGAGCATCAGTTAAGAGAGCATTTATGTCTGTCTCCACAGCAAACCTCTCCTAGGGTGAAAATGTTCCTACTATCCAGTCAGTCAACCTCTTGGGGCTCTTTGAAGACCAGTCGAGCTGCTGCATTTTGGATCAGTTGTAGTGGTTTGAGTGCCCATGAAGGAAGGCCAGCCAGCAAAGCATGGCAGTAGTCTAGTTTAGAAATGACAAGAGCCTGGACAAGAAGCTGTGTTGCATGTTCAGTGAGATAAGGGGTGCCATCAGCATAGCAGTGATATTGGAAGCTGTATGAGTGTATAATAGGACCTAATGATGTTGTGTAAATGGAGAACAGAAGTGGTTCAAGGACTGATCCTTGAAGGACCCCAGTGACCATGTGATGCAGTTTGGACAGCTCACCTCTCTACGACACCCTGAAGGATCTATTGGAGAGGTACAACTGAAAGCACTGGAGTCTAGATCCACAGTGAGGACATATTGTTAAAACGGATCTGGTGATTGACTGTAGTGCAGTGGTTGTTCTTAGTGAGACAGCATGTCGTCAAGCTGATTGTTCTACGAGAGGAAAGATGATGTCCGGTTGAAAACAAGCAAGTGTTTTTGCTATGAATGGGAGGAGTGAGATGGGTCTGTAGTTGTTTGTAATGGAAGTGTCGAGTGTGGGGTTTTTTTTGGAAGAGGGGTAACCAGGGTTTGCTTAAATGTGGTGGGGAAAGTGCCAGTAAGAAGGGAAGAGTTGATGATATGTATGAGTGATGGTGTAAGTGAGCTTGATATGGCCTGTAGGAGATGGGAGGGGATTGAGTCAAGCGGGCATGTAGTGGGGTGTGAGGATAGAAGTTTGAAGACATCTGCCTCACTGAGCATAGAAAAGAGGTGAGCAGGGTTTTTAGTGTGGGTACGTTGGGTCCTGTGGGTGGTGGTGGTGCGAACTGGCTGCTTATGGATGCTATATTGTTTGTGAAAAAGTCTGCAAAGTTTTCAGCTGATAAGGAGGGTGGAGGTGGAGGAGGACAGACAGGCTGCCATCTTGAGGGAAGGAGGATAGAAGCCGGTTAGTCTGGCTCCTCCAGAATGTTTTGTAGGGAACCTGGGGGTCGGTAAACTACAACAAAGGGGCAGAAGGGGTTGCTGAGTCTTTTGGACAAATCCAGATCTCAGTAAGACCTAATCTGTTGATCGCAGACTGGGAGGCAAACGCTAAGATGAAGTCAGCTTTGTTTACTGCTGACTGGCAATTCCACAGACCTGCAGAGAGAAACAGAGGATGGGAGAAAGAACCAATAGGATGTAGGTAGGAAGGAGGCTAGCATTTCTTGCGTGCTGGGCAAGGGCGATGCCTGTTGTGGAGGACAGGAATATACTAGAAGTATGCCTTTTTAATGAACAAAACAAAAGCCTATAGCGCGTAAATGGCTCAGAACAATACCACAGTATTTTAAAAGTTGAAATGTATTAGCGAGCAACACAAGAATTATCTTATATCCTCATGCTTCTTATTACTATAGCAGCATGAACAAATGTTTTAAATACAGTAAAGCAGTATATGTATATAAAATCAGAGTAAACAACCCCAGACTATTAACAGGTATTAATCAAATAAAGATCACCTTTTCAAAAGATCACCTTAAGTACCATAATCACTAAGGTCCTGCTTAATTCTGGCGCAGCCAGGAATTTTATTGATAAGAATCTTCCTTGACAACATGAGATACCCCTTTCACTCTTCTTTGGCAGTGCCCTAGATGAAACACAGAACCCCAAAAAACACAACCACCAAATCTCATGACAACTCTCATTCACTATGGCACTGTCATTCTAAATGTCTGCAACCAGTCACACACAGGTCTGTTGGAATCACTATAATCAAGCCTCACCCAGGCTTCGCTGGTTCAATGCAGTCATCCAGTTCTTTTTAATAACTTAACGCACTGCTTCACTTCCTACCCTATACTGCACCATCCTGATCCCAATGTAACATTTGTGGTGGAAGTGGATACTAGGAATACTTGCATTGAAACAGTTCTCTCCCAGTATCAGGCTAACCCTTACTATACGATACCCCTGTGCCTTTTGCTTTTGTAAACTCTCTCCTTTTGAACAGAACAATGATCACGATGTTGGTAATCACGACTTCCTGGCCATGAAAGCAGATTTTGAAAAATGGTGTCACTGGTTCAAAGGGGCAAGACACCTACTAATTGTGCTGACTGACCAGCAGAATCTTGAATACTTATATCAGCCAAGAGACTAAACCCAAGGAAAGCCAGGTGGGCTTTGTTTTTACCCAATACGAATTTACAATCATCTACCGCCCAGCATGACCCAAGCTCCTCTTCAAAACCAATTATCCCCACCTTGCTAATCCTAGCCCTCATTCATTAGGACATCATGACTGAGATATCACAAGCCCAGACCCTACATACCCCTCCTCCAGAATGTCCAGTTACAACCGGTTCTGGTGGGATATGTCGCAAGCCCACATGATCGCGTATGTCAATAATTGTCATATTTGGGCTACGAGCAAATCCTTCAGGCAACCTCCAGCAGGCCTACTGCAACCACACATCTCCATCAATTTTGTCATGGATTTCCTGGCCTCCCAAAGTAACACTACTATATTAACAGTTATTGTTTGGTTCCCTAAGGCATGCTGTTTAGTACTGCTGAATCCCTCTTCCATTATGTCTTTGATTTTTATGAGTTGCCAGAAGATATTGTCTCTAACAGGGGTCTCCAGTTCACCTCCTGTGTTTGGTCTCATTCTTTCTTAATGTAAATGTGAGTCTAACCTCAGTGTATCACTCACAGTCCAATGG
>JAZGTK010014688.1:202-13597 GCA_036877625.1 Ambastaia sidthimunki
CGTATAAATAACATAAGGCTATTTAGTTTAATAAAAGAAAAAGCACAGACCTGTTATATAGGAAAGATGATCTTAAATTACTTATGTCGTTATTCGACGAAAATAAAATGAACTTGACCTTCAAGGGGGGCGGGGGGTGCCGTTGAGGGGGCGGGGCGCCCCCCTAATATAATGGTAGGGGAAACACTGTAAGATTTAACTCATGAGTCATACAGTATATATATATATATGGCCTATATTTGGGAATAGTTCACTGAAAATTAATATAAATCATTCACTTACTCTAACATGAGACAAACTCTCTTCTGTTGAACACAAAAGCAGGTAATTGAAGGAATGTTCAGCCGGGTGGATTCAGTACAATAGCAGAATGTTACAACTCAGTATGATGTTTCATCAAACACCCCAGAGCAGCAGCCAGAACGTGCTGCTTATCATTTCCCACATATTAACAACTCGCTTCTGTGAAGAAATCTCTCAACTTTTAAACAATTTCATAATAAAATGCTTGTGGGTGCTATGACATCACGTTGATTTAAATGAAAACAGCAGCACTTCACAATCTTTGTTGTGGATGATTCTTCCACAGATAAGAAAGGTGTCATCGCTGTATTTAAATTCATTTAACATTTATCTCCTTGTGCAGTAAATTGTGAATTTGCATCTTTATTTTTGGGTGAATTGCCCCTTTAATTACTTACATTGGGATGTGAGTGCAAAGCTACACTCGTACAGTAACAAACAGACAATTTGGAATTGGATTATTTTTGCAGATTTCATAATTGTGCAGAAACCAGATGGATGTTCAAAAAGATCTAAAATTGTACTGGGAGTTGAACTCACCCAGACATGACGGCCTGAAAATTTATGAGGTTCTTGGTAATTAGTGAAAGAACAGGGTTTCTGATACAGACTTACAGTCCCGGATCGCCCAGGGCACTTTTGAATAATATAAAACACATTGTACATCCAAAATTAGCACCGCGGACGTACAAAGGACTTCTGTAAAGAACGTCACTTTGTATTAAGGACTAAAAACAGGAAGAAAACATGTTGGATGGCTGCTGCATTCGACATCACCTGCATTTTAATGGAGTGATTGTGGGCTTTTAACACGCCGTTTTTATCCATAAATACCAAAAAGCCATTAAATAGTTGATCTGCCCAGCACTAATACACATCAAACAAATACACACTCAAAGTGAACATGAAATATTTCTTGGAATGTAGAATAACATGCAGAGATGAATCACATGCTATGAACTGGAATGTGCTTCAAAAAACAGGGTCACATTTGATGTCATGTTTATTTTAAGAGTGATACGCCAGTTCTTATCAAACACACACACAAGATCAGTTACCCATTGTGAAAGCTACAAATAAAATGATGCATTTATATTGCATCTATTGTATGCCAGTAAATGCATGACCTGCGACTGACAGGAAATCAGCAAAATGACTCTGACCTCATAATTTAACCCCTCATGTTCCAGCTGATGACTTTTCACCACAGTGCTAAAAGATTCAGTGCAGTAATGATACAGGCTAATTAGCCTGAATCAAAGCAAATTATCACACTGCAAACCTCTCATCTTCACCCACCCGGCCGGCGGCCCACCAGCTCTATCACACAGATCAAACACTTCTCATTTACCAGGTTTGTTAATGAAGCAAAGGTGAAACACATCCTGCTAAGGCTACACTCTCATTTACACACACACAATAAACGGCGTCTGTTGTTGCTCATCTGAAAGTTCTTGCCATCATCATTGTATGTAAACATGATTCTGTGTGTAACCAGAAAGCAAACATATATAACAAAAAAGCATTTAACATTTACACACGTCAGTGTATTGAAATACTATATGTAGATACGAGAACATATAAACATATTTGTGTTTATGTATATGCATAACTATTTATTTACAGTAAAATATAATCAAACAAATTTAAATTAATCACGGCATGTTTTGCACTAGTTTCCACTACATAAACACAAGTGATTTTAAATACATAAATCTGTGTATGTACACATTTACTGCTAAAGCACAAAAGCTGTCATGACCGTTTTAAATGATGAAAACTAATGCAATTCATTAAAATGCAAAGCCAGAGAAACAGTGTAGAAATGAATTAGTAACTTTATCTGTTACTGAGAATGAAATAAGAGATTCTCTTAAAATAACTTTATAAGACTTAATAGCCAAATAAAATAGTCATAATATTCAATGTTATTAAATTTTGTTGTTAAATTTTATATCGTCAACAACAAAATATTACATTTAAATAACAACTGAACTAAACAGGCCTGAATGACAGTTTATGTATCACTGAGGTATTTTGTATTCATCTGTTTATAGATTCAACCATGTTTGGATGCAACTTCCTGCTTTTCCATTTCATCACAAAATGTGAGGCTTTACTTTCCTGAATCTAAAGTGTTCAGTACTGAACACTGTCTGATATAATAAAGTGTCAAAACTTAAAAATACTGACAAATTTAGCATTCAAAGAATGAATTTAAACAACACAGTGGGTCTCCATGTACTGAACTGTCACCAAGTCAGACAAAAATTTACTTTATAAAATATGTATTTTTACATCTTTCCTCTTCTTTCTGTCAAGACATACTATAAACACTATGTCAAACTCATAACAGGTGAAGTTGTGGGACGTGTTTTATGTCATGTGACAAGAATCGGTCATGAACTGACACATAATAATTAACATCATGTACAAAAATGTTATGATGTTGTGGAACACCCTGTAATTACCTGTCGTTACTGTAATTAACTTGTACGCTGTGTAACTTGAACTTGTACTTTAACTGCAGTAGCTGCACAAAAAAACATCAGGAGAGAAACTACAGGTCCTGACTGTAATAGTGCTTAACCTACATCACTTTTACTGAAAAACCCTCAATGCTGCTGTCATAATGACTTTCCTTTTAGCACTGAAGCATTAAATGAGACGGATTAATTTAATTTAAAAATAATGGTCTTGATGGGACTTTCAGTCCTTTGAGAAAGAGTTCACGTATGCGCCCTGCACAGACCCTTTAAAATAAGGAAACAACTGTACATAGAAAATAATATTGTCAAGACATTTTTGTGTGTTATAAAAACCCTTTCATTTTATTAAAATGCAATGATAACAAGTGAATAACAGGCAGAAAAATCTTCATATATAACAAAGGTGTAAATTTCATCCTTACGTCAGAAGGCACACATGCATTAAGCTGTGTATCCAGTTCCTGATGGCACATTTTTTTAACTAATGCTGTTGTCTTGAAGAAAAGCTCTAGTTAATCTAGTTAATCTAGTTAATCTTGGCTTTACCATCAGACTTCAGCAGTAGCTCTATCTGAATGATCAAATATGGATTTTCCTCCCACACGTGTGTTGCATTAGATGCAGTCGCAGTTTTTCTATGCACTGCTGCACTGAAAGAGCCATTCTGCTCCAAAATAATGCACTAAATGAATCTGATTGTCAATCAAATGATCACCTTACTTCACTGTAGCATTCAAATCTGTCACTGCATTGAGACACATTATTCTAAACTGGATATCAGTATAAAGTGGACCAAAAAAACACCTAAGAAAAGTCTTAGGAACAAAACTGAATCCAATTTAACTACAATTTAAAAAAAGTAAAGTGGACAGTATAGAACAAGGAGCACTAAATTATTTAGGGTGCTGAGCTGTAAGTATTCATCTCCTGAGGATTTACTGATGTGAGACTGGTGCAGAGGAAACTGTGAGGAAATGTTGCCACATTAACCAGAGGAACCACAACTACACATATTTAATTCAGTTACAGGTCTGGAGGACTCAAGAATGAATAAACAACAAACTAAACAAAAATACAAATGACGTGTTGTTACTAATATTTTAAATGGGAGAAGAGGAGAGAGATAACGAGGTGAACAATAAAGCAGATCACATCTAATGAATGGAGGACAAGCATGTTAAGAAAACACTTAGTGATACTTCCTTACAATTACTAAAGCTTTTCTGAGCTCAGGAGGTCTGCTGCAGCCGGGCACAGAGCCAAATCCATACAGCATGATAACACTGAGACATGAAGGTGCTTTCTTTTGACCTGGGCCAGTAAGCAGCTACCTAGTAACCAGCCAGACCCCCTTAGCAACTGCATAACAACGCCCAGGAACACCTCAGTGGGGACTTCTGCACAGGCAAACATCCCTTTAACAACAGCTGAACTACACACATTTCATTATTATGAATGACTGTTATTCATTTAATATTCATTAATATATTAATTAATTCTTAAAATAATGAAGCATGTTATATGAGTTATTTGCATGCACTATAAAACAATAATTTTACACAATCTGTGATTTGCACTTTTTCTGTAGCTAAAGTTTCACACTTTCACACTCTAAAGTTTTGTACGGCAGTGGTGTTGAGCAGATACATTTTGTGAGAGGAGTCATAAGGTTAGTATTATAGGCCCCTTTTGTCATTTGTGGAATACCTCCCTTAAATTATTTAGTATACAAGACGTGTCCAATTTATTCCAATTATATCTCTGAGGACTCTTAATATTTAATACAGCACATCCACTATTGCTGAAATCTCACGGCTGTGATGTACTTCCTGTCGACTTAGAGTACTGCACGGCACAGAAAGATCTCCATCTGACAGAGATGCCCAACCCTCAGTTAAACTTCATGACAAATTCGCTTCTGTATTCCCAGCAGTTAACACTGCTAATACTGCACCATTCTGAACTGCAGACTGATTTCTGAAGTTTTGGATTTAAGAGATGAGTCGTGCTGAGGACAGTCTGATCTTTTGTAAACACTTCACTGATGGCCAGAGTCCAGCGTAAATCAATGTCAAGTCGTGACAAAGAAAGCCACACGGATGAGGTTATGCTGGTGGCTGCGTCTTCTGAATAAACTCTAAACAGTTTCTTCTGGAAATGAATGACCTGCTTCTGCTTTTTATTCACTTTTACATTTGTGGAGGCATAAGGTCACGGAAACTCAGGCGTGATGTCTTCCTGAAATAACGTCAGAATTCAAGACAAACAATGAAGCACAGTGAAAAACCTATCAGGAGCATTTTAACTGTTGTGCTATGAAGTCAGTTCTTTAAACTTGCCTGTATGCTTTCATTGAGCTGAGGGTAAGACCTCCTGTGTGTTAGCAGGGGTCACCTCACTTTCATGAAGGTAAATCACGTTCATGTGTAAAACTATTCAAAACAGCTTCAAAGAAGTTTCTAGTCTCTAGTGAGCTGTTTATCTAGTCAGCATATTAAAGGCACTGCATGCAGTAAAAAACAAAGAAATTGTAAATATGTAAATTGCATTTATTACAGATGAAAATCGTACCCACGTTTTTTGTTGTGTATTTAATGTTTGTTACATTCTGTGGCACTCTACTCTGAAAGTCCTCCTGTGTCAACGGCCCCTAAGAAGATAGCTGCCCATGTAGACAGACATCAAGGCAGGTCACTAGATTTGAAACAGCTTCTGTCTGCATAATGAATATGTGAAGCACTAATGCATCTCCAGCAATGCCAGCACGTCTGCTATGATTACAGGAGATCTGTGGAGACGTCGCATTTCTAGCATTCTAATTTATTCAGATTAGAAATCAGCGTATGGTGCTGCCAGCATGAAACAATGAGGGTACAGCTGCGGGTCTCGTCTGCATTTCAGACCACTGTCACATGAACAACCACCCCAATGCAAAGTCAGCAGTCCATTAAACTGATCAAAATGTTGATGAATTCACCGTTCAGACTCCTGGGAATATATTCAGATGCAGTAAGAGTATAAACTAAATACTGTGACCCCAAAACGTATTTGAACATGTTACACTTGAATCTATAATGTGTGTAATGTATTAATATAATTACATTAGAAACCAAAAAAACATTTGGTTTTAAAAAAACATGCACAAACTATTTCAGAAAAAAAAAAAGTTTTAAATGAATAAACAGAAGATATACTGTTGGAAAAACTGTATTCAAATACTCTATTCTTCTGTTCTTCTAAAAGTTTTCACGTGGTAAATACACCTGTGGACACAGAACACCCGAGCAAAACAGACTTGATCCACTAAACATCCACAAAAATCAAGCTACCCGTGTTTGTCAGCTAATAAAATGTCTTCACATTCAGTATATGGAGTCAGCATGGCATCACTAAATATTTGTGTAACATCCTGTCACAGATGCACCCTTTACTGTCAGCTGTATGATATCCCACAATCCTTTGCGTTCAGAAATAAAAATGGTAAATACTTGTTGACGCCACTGCACGACTGGCGGTTGATGAAGATTTAATTCAGGTTTGGGATCAGAATCTATTGAGCATATAAAAGGTTCGGCTTCATTTGACTGGATAACAGGATTGAATTCTTGGTGAATTGTTAGATTGGCTCATGGCATACAGCATGTCTCCTGCTGCGGCCGCTGAATGATGCATTTCAAAGAAATCACCACACGCTTCAACCAAACACCTGCCAGGCCACCCGAAGGGTGTAAATCAGCACTTATTCCTGCGGGTTACGGTCTGTAAAATTACCACCCATAAAGTCAATACAGAACATGAGGAAACTAAATAAAACGGATAAAAAGACTTAATCATGCATCATTCAAACATAATTTTAGAGATTTCTAAATTCACATCTAATCACGTCAGCAACACGCTTCCCTCAACTCAAACACGTGATAAATATCACCTCCGGTGTCAAGCGGCCCGCAAGGTCACGCCAGTTACGTGTAGTATCAACACCGACAGCGGGCAAGTTATCAGCCTGTAATATAACATCAGACTCACGGACGACCTGAACCCATTTGAGTGGTGATTATCTAAACACAGCCTTCCCTGCATTACACTGCCATTCAGCCTCACACTGAAGCACTATTCAATCTTATATAAACGTCATTTAACTATATAAATATGTATACACATGCACTCACCTGAACCATTTGCTTATGCTAATGAACTGGTCAGCAGGTTTCGTTCACAGCTGATGAATACAGAATGAAACAGAGGCCTAGTGTTGGACTACATCAATAACCTGTCTGACATTAGGTTTCATAATTCATTCAAGCAAAAAATGAGACAATAAAAACAAGGTAGCTGCTAAAGTTTACTTCCAGCAGTCATCACCTCTGTCTGTGATTATTAATGGTGTTTGTCGACACAAGCATCACTGTCACTATGTTTTCTACTTGAGATTAGAGAAATATATTTGAATAAATGCACAGTGTTTCATGGCCTAACACTCAGGCTACCAACACCCAGCTTGTGAAACAGGGGTGTGCTCATAGTTTTACTAAGTGATGTGATTTACGTTACCACCCACAACACCACAGAAACCACCCAAACTCCTCTTGCCAACTCCCAAACCAGCTACAATACATCATCTTTGCAACAGCTTAGCATCGCCCTGGCTTAACTTCCGAGATAGATGGATGGATGGATGGATGGATGGATGGAACAGAGAAACACAATGAGGCTTTTACAGTGACATGCCCACAAATCCAGATTCACTGAAGCGCGGGAACACACAAGGGGAACATTGACCCAAAGGACGCAAAGAATTAAACTCATGTTTTAATAAATGAAACAGCACTTAGAGTAAGAGAGAACATTTGTTTGAGAGTTAATAGTCTCTTGCTTGTTCACAAAGTTACATGCAAAGTGAAAAGTGAATCTGTGGTATCTTGAGCTGAAGAGTTTCCAACTTCTGTCTGTCTGTCTGTCTAGATTTTTGTAAATGTAGTGTGTCATTAAAAAGACTACTACCAGAATGCTGTGATAAACCAATCAGATTCAAGCAAACAATGACTTAAAAACAGAACGTGCACAAACACCAGAGGATATTGTCTTCGTCTTCTTCATTTAACAATGATGAAAGAATGAAGACATGCTAATAAGACATGTCTAATGATGACAAGCTTTTGCATTTGCAGGTGTTATTAAAAAGCTGCATTTTTATAAATATTTTATACGAAAACAGAGGCACACCAGCTAGTTGGTAATATAAAGTTATAGTGAGAAGCAAATGATCTAACTTACACAGATAAATTGCTCAATTACAACATGGCAGCTGTTTAATGACGCTTGATTTGAGAGGTTCCCTCCCTTTAAATGTTCTAGCAATTGTTTCCCGCCCTGGAGGGGTTAGTTAATAATATCATTCTTATTTGCGGTACAGGAGAAATTACGCCGTTGCCTCGTGAGGGAGAACCTTGCAGGTCATCTGTATTCAATATTTCTTTTCAGTAGCCGCTTTTGTAAGCCTTTCTACTGATAAACCAGTGAACTTAGTCGGTGGCTTTGTAATTGCTTTTCTTAAGAAGCAAACCTCAAAAACAAAAGCCTGCGCGGTGAGGGCCAGCAGCCCATGAAAGGGTATCAGACGGATAAATGGACCGTTCTATTCTTCCTGCACCATTTATGTACAAATTCACTTATTCATTTTATAAAGCTATTTAGAGATTGAGGCCAAACCTGATGTTCTTCCAAAGCCCTTATGAGACTCTCAAAATAAGGTGTTTCCCTAAAAATAACACAAAGATGCAAGTTCTGTCCAAGTCTAAAAGCACGGCGTCCATTTGAAGGACAATGTTCTTATTAACTTTGACAGTGTCCTCAGTTCGGTCATGGTCTGCATAAAGATGATAACAGCAGTTGCCATACATTACAATTAAAACTGACCGGCTGTCCAACATCTTAATATGTGTGAGGAAAATTCCCACAATGCATTGCAGGGTTCATGCTCCTGTATAATTACATTGTGATGTATGTGGTAAAGCTCCCCAAGAGCTGCAAGAATCGACTAAAATGTAACCAATGTGAGAATACTGAGAAATCTTCTGCTGAAATGTACTGCTTCAGAAAGTACATGAAGCTAATCAGGTTGTATTGTACTGTAATCAGAATGTGAACAGTGAGCAATACTAAGACATGATATGAAGTTTCCAAAGTACATTCTGGAAAGAGAATTCCAGCCCTAACATACTTTAATAATAATCAATCCATTTCTTCACTTCATGATCCTATCTGTACATGAAACTTAAGCTGTGGAATGATGCAAAAGGAATATACTGTATGTATACTGTATGTATACTGTATGTATACTGTATGTATACTGTATGTATACTGTATGTATACTGTATATTCCTTTAGCATCACTCCATGACTTCAGTTTCATGCACAGATAGGATCATGAAGGGATTTTTTCCACATGGCTTCACGGGTCGAGGTTCTCAGGCGTGACTGACTGCAGTAGAGCAACAGCTGATTTGTGATTGGACGAGAGAGAAGACCTGCCATCATTGAGAAACAGAGAGGTCATGCCCAGCATCAGAGAATGTACAGCCATGAATTTTCTGACTGAATGTGTGTTAACGTTGTTTTTAGGGCAATTATTAAATAATACCAACACGCAGCTGTACTCGAGTCTCTGCCGAGGCTTTTGGTTGTTTGTGAGGGTTTGTAGTGTAATGGATGTAATTGAGTAATAACACTGTTTCAGGTGTTTGGAAGGGTGTGTGAGGCCTGTTTTTTGTTCTGTCTTTGCCTTAGAAATTCCTTTCATGTGGTTGAGACAGAGGCCAGTGATTTTCCCATCAATGGGCAGAAGTCTTGGAGACGTTTGTCTGACGTTCACAGACAAACTGTCGCTCAGCCTGTTTATTTGTCACGCAATATCATCACCGTCCTGTCAGTCCGGTTCTCTCGTTTGTTCTGAGAATCCAGAAGAATTAAAATAACATTTTTAGTTGTTATTGATGGTATTCTGCACAACACACACATATATATATACATATATATATATATATATATATATATATATATATACACACGTATATAAATATAAATATTATTTATATAAAATATATACATACATATATATATATACACACACACACATATATAAAGTACATGTGTATATGTAAATACATGTGTGACTTAACCATATATTGGGGACAGATTTGTACAGCAAAACCTGATAAAAAAAACAAACAAAACTTTCTTTTGGAGACGTCCTCATTTGTAAAAACACTATGAAGAAACTATAGAAGTCTATGGAATGTCCCCATTTAGATAGTTAAGTAAACATGTGTGTAAATATAATCCATGTTCCTGACTAATTTTAAAATGTAAATCTGCATATATATGGATGTTTATGTCAACTCATTATTTGTCAACTAAACACTTTCAACAAGAGAGATTTTTAATAGAAATATGACTGAAACAAACTGACAGACCAGCTTGACTGTCTCATGCTGTTCAGTGCCGTTCGTCTGACAGTCTGTTCTGCTGTGAAGTCTCAAATGTGTCTGGATGCCACATTCACTACAAACATTCAGAAAGTTATTCCATTCACTTGCTTTGACTTCACAGGATTGTGTATAATTGCTTCAATATGGTGATAATATTGTGTTTCCTCTTGACACTGAAGTTCAGATCAGGTTGAACATCTACAATGGATCTTGTTTTGATTTTACTGAAACACAATAACGCTACAAAGACTACAAAGAAAATTAAGATTGAGTTTCATGTTCTTAAGCGAGCAGTAGCGCCACTGGCAAATATTTCTGCAGACCGGAGATCATGTGACTGCAGCGTTCAGACCGTCTCTCATTAGGCTGGAATCTGTTTGCAGTTCAGATGTGCTTGTTCCACTTTTCCTTTCCTGAAGCATGCTAACAGTTTACAGCACACAGCACACTTTTACATGATTTAAAGATATAATGTGCAGTGATGTGCATGTGGCTCATTTGCAATGATAATTGTAGCTTATGTATTTTGTTTATTAATGATATTAAGACAGGCAGTGACCTCCTCAGCAGGGGCACTAATGCATTTATATTGCGCAGCTAAACGTGCAAATGCTAGCTGACATTGACTCTTTGAAAAATATACTTGTTTATCAACCCCAAAATAGCAGCAGAATTCTGATTATATTTATGAAAGTTTAAGACTTTTAAAACAGAGAAATCATGCAGTCGATGCAGCTCTTAAGAGCATCCCTGATGGATACTAAAAAAAACATGCGACGCATTGCATTCAAAATTATTAAAGTTATCATTGCATTGTCACAATACAAGCTGTGGTCTCACTCTCAAAAGTTTGAGGAGGAAAGACATTTTTGCGGCTATATTCAAAACTAAAATCTGATCTGGAGAATTAATGCAACAAACATCTCAAAGACATCCAAAGATTTTGGATTATGAATTTATAGTCCAGCTGAGAAGCTCAGGTTGACCTGCACCAAACTGCATCATGAACTGACCGCTGCAGATAAATGGTTTCCTCAACTACAGCACATTTATTTCCCTGCGGCTGATTTTTATTAAAACTAACAGATTTCTTCTCTTTGGTTTATGAAGGTGACATTACAACAGTCTCGTAAACCTTTAACCAGGTTTGTATTGTTTATTTTTGCTACTTTATTTTCTCGCTACAGATTTTCAACCTTATGAAAGGTGATGAAATGTGATCAAAATATGATGAAAATCATAACAATAACTGTATTTTTTAAACAATGAGAATCACAACCGAGTGAAATAAACTATTCCAATATTAAATCATTTCCATGTATTTTTACACAAATGACTGTCTCTCAGTAAAACAACATGCTAAATAATCATTTGAGATTTCTGACGGACAACAATTGTTGATTGAAGAAAAAAATCACAAATTCTCATGTGATGTGTAGATATCCTCTGCTGGACAAATAAAAACTAGTGAGAGTGTTTTAAGGTTGTTTTTAAAGGTCCACATGCAGAGACAAAAGTGTCTCATTGAACACAAGGACGGCCGCCGTCACAAGCACGAACATGTTTTATTAAAACCCCGATATAAAAGTGGTCCCTTGTGAAACATGAACATCGCCTGAACGTGGGTTAAATGTTAGACCACTAACACACACACACTGAAGAATAACTGTTCAACTCTGGTTGAACTTTGTGAAACTGTGGAGCAATTTGTTGTTGTGAAGACACCATCACTATAGATGACAACAAAACATTCAGTACACTAATGTTTTCAAGCCATGTCACAGTTTCTGTTTGTTCTGGAGTTTATTTCTGCCTTTAAACACTTTAGCTAAACAAACAAATACTCAGTGCAGACAGTAAGCAATGCCAATGCCACAAATACATCCTTTACTGAAAATATTTCACTGAATATTTGCAAATATTTCAACAGAATGTCCAACAAAATGAACCATATTATGAAATACAAAGTTTACTATGGCAACCATTATGCCATGATAGTCATACCACACAATGACAAAACGTGAGTACCTTGCTATTGACAACTGACACTTGTCATGGTACCATGAGGGTAAAAACAGCTTTTACACAGTGTGGAACAGAAAGACTTTCCAAAACAAATGCAGCTGATGAAGATTTATATGTTAGCTGCGGAGGGAAACTCGTGGGAAATTGGATGTTGGTGAAATGGAGTTTTGCGAGCATGCATTGGAAATCAAAAACACAAAAACCTTGAAACAATGTATCATTACCATCCAATCAATGACTTATCAAATCTCTCAGTTCTGCTGTTGTTACTCTGGAGTCCCATCAGAAGGAAAGATGAAGATGAACAGCATTTAAAGGTGCAGCGTGCCAGAAGACTCTCAAATGATAAATAGGGATCCAATTGACATCAGATAGATTTTGGGCCTCAACCCTGTTACAGAGAAAACGAAACGAGGAAAACTCTAATAGAATGACAATGTTTTCTCGCCACAGGCAAACACTTGACCTTGTGCTTTGCAGAAGAACTGCGACCAATAAAGACACTTTGAAGGCAGTTATTTTTCCAGAGTTTCAATGATAGCTCTGGAGACAATGATTAATACGTTTTCATTAAGAACAAATCTCGCTCACAGCTGCAACCAACAGAGAAATACTACCTCTGGTTATAATGCCAAACACCTACTCTATACCCACTTATACCAGACCCCAAAAATAAAACCTAACACAACTGCACAAAACGAACTCTGTCTGTGAGTCAAATACCATCAAATGTAACATTTACAGACATTTGTATGTAAAATGTGACTACGTTCAGATAGATTAAAAACAAATAAAAACATCATACAAACTCATTACACACTAGTTATCAATTCACTGAAAGTTATGAATTTCCATGAGTTGTGCTGTACATGGTTTATGACCCGTACTGTAACTTACCCCTGTACTGTAATCTAACCCCTGTACTGTAATCTAACCCCTGTACTGTAATCTAACCCCTGTACTGTAACTTACCCCTGTACTGTAACTTACCCCTGTACTGTAATCTAACCCCTGTACTGTAATCTAACCCCTGTACTGTAATCTAACCCCTGTACTGTAACTTACCCCTGTACTGTAATCTAACCCCTGTA
>JAZGTK010014689.1:0-13597 GCA_036877625.1 Ambastaia sidthimunki
GGACTGAATCATGAGAGAGAGAGAGAGAGAGAGAGAGAAAGAGAGAGAGAGAGAGAGCGAGGACTGAATCATAAAAGTGAGAGAAAGAGAGAGAGCGAGCGAGGACTGAATCATGGTATGCAGCACTGGTATGAACGGAGCTTTTATTTATTTTTAATGAAGGTGTGGTGAGCTCACAGAGAGACATGCTGTGCTGTCTTATGTGTTGATGGTTCATGCCGACACTTGAGCTTCTAGCATTCATGTGTCAACAGTGTGTATAGAGCGTGTGTGTGTGTGTGTGTGTGTGTTAATACCTGGGGTTGGTGAGGTTGTAACAGGACTTCCAGATCTGCAGCATGCGTTTGCAGGAGAGCAGCGCCTCCTCTGGTCCTCGACACAATGTCTCCAACTTCACCTTTGTGAACAGAAGACTGTAGAGAGAGACAGAAAGTTTAACTTCTGTTTCACATTTTTGTCTCTTCCTGTCACAATTCTGTCTTTTGCCCTTTCATCCCTCCTTCCTGAATGTGAAGTGTTTTAAAAACAGAGTGAAGAGGAGAAAACAGTTGAATTAACAAAGCAAAGAGTAAGAGTCACACACACACACACACACACACACACACACACACACACACACTGAACATCCCACCATCAGCCTCACAGCTGAGAGTACAGATGGGCATTTCTATAATCAGATATGACACAGTGTGAGGAGCTCCAGTTGGTGTGTGTGTGTGTGTGTGTGTGAAGCAGATAACATATAGAGGCTGCTCTAAACCCACTGCTGGTTCAGCTGCTCAAGCTCCGAGCTGAACTGAGATCAGTTTGTGCTTGTGATACACATTGCAATTTCTGAAGGCAACACTGATCTGAATTCAGCAGATTGTGAACACTGATAGCACATTATCGCCAGCGGTTCTTTCATCTCAGCTGTATTTGCAGACTACACCACTAGGACGCCCACACAAGCACTGAATTAATGTTGTGTGTGTGTGTGTGTGTGTGTGTGTGATAAGGAGAACTGGATGTTCTTCTGCATTTTCTTTCAAGGCATTGAAGCAAAAATGGAGATGCTCACATATCACATATGTACATGCACACATGCTGAAATTCACAGAACCGGATGGAAACACACATACACACAATAGCAAACCCTCCAGGACACAACAGGGTAAAAAAAAGAGGGCCACAGGAAAGGAAAGGGGGAAGGAAAAAAGGTATTTTTTTCCTATTATGTAAGTGGCTAACAGCCTGCAGGGTGACAAAACACACACATAATTAGAGATGGAGGGACCCCTGATCAAATCAAATGAGAAGGGAAGGGATGTTCAGACATACAACACACACACACACACACACACACACTGTGTGTTCTTCCTGCTCTAATTGAAGGGGCCAGCAGCAGATATCTTCCCAGCTGCTACAGCAAACACAAACATTCTCATTCTCATCTAAACACTGCCTGCCCCTGTGTGTGGGGGGTGGGTTTACTTAACCATATATTGCGGACAAATTTGTACCCAGAAGTGTGCAAAACCTGGCAAATCCGAGCAAAACCTCCTTTTGGGGACATCCTTATTTGTAAAAATGCTTTAAAATATAGTATCTAGTGTATATAGTTTTTTTTTAGAATTGTAAAAATGTAGAAAGTTTTCTGTTAGGGTTTCTGATTGTGGGTTAGGTTATAGTTTTTGTAACTATCTGTGTATAAAAACAAAATAAGTCTATGGAATGGTCCCATTAAGAAAGATAAGTACATGTGTTTATGTGTGTGTGTGTGTGTGTGTGAGTAAAAGAAAGAGTGTCCTATAAATGCTATTGGAATAAAACTCAACATCCCTAGTGAAAACATGTCTGTCAAACACGATTGGTTCTCTAATTCATAAATAGCCCCTCCCTATTTCCCTGATTGGCTGTTGACAAACTTCTTAACTTAATTCTATTTGTGCACCTCAAACAAACTCCACCCAAACGAAAGCTTGAGAGGTAAACACAATGCGTGGAGACAATGAAGGTGTGCTGGACTCACATGAAGTTCTCGGGGTACTCGCTGAGGGCCATCTCCATGATGTTCAGAGCATCGTGATAGTGCTTCTGTGCTGACAGCAGCAAGGCCAGCAGATGCAGAGAATGAACATCATCACCCTGCAGCTGTAACGCCTGCCGAACGTAACCCAGAGCCTCTGGAATCTACCACACACACACACACAGATTTTTATTAGATGATTGCTTCAACAAGACATAACACTTATTGCCACGACATTCGCTATTAGACCAGGATTTAGCATCCCACAGATTTAAACCTTTTATCTGAATGATGGGATGTTTGTATTGTGAACACCTGTGTGTGTGAGGGAGAGATGCAGATTCTGTGTGAGGGAGAGATGCAGGGGCAGTTGTGGTCAGTTGTGGCAGTTGTGGTCTACTGGTTAAGGAGTCGGGCTTGTAATCAGTAGGTTGCTGGTTCGATTCCAGTGTTCATGACTTGCAGTGTGTGTTCACTCCTCACAAAGGATGGGTTAAATGCAGAGGTCACATTTCGGTTATGGGCAACCATAACTGACAAATACATGTCACTTTCACTTTCTCCTACCTGTCGAGATACAGCCAGCTGCAGTGCTAGATAGAAAACAGCCAGATGATCACTGGGAGAGAGACTCTGTGCCCTGATAAAGAGAGAAAGTGAGAGAGTGCTTTATTAGAGACAGAGAGAGATAGAGAGAGCTTTGTTAGAGACAGAGAGGGATAAAGAGAGAGAGAAAACTCACCTCTGGAAAGCACTCAGTGCTTTTTTCTGATACTCTTCTTGCATTCCTCGAAGTGATGCTGTAAACACAGAGAATCAGGGGGCATTGTTACGGGTTATAGAGAGGGTATATTGTGTTATAGAGGTGAGAGGTAGGGTGTAGAGCAGTACTAAGAGATTATATAGTGGGTATAGTGTATTATAGAAGTGAGAAATAGGGTATAGAGCAGTACTAAGTGTTATAGAGAGGGTATAAGGGTATATAGTGCATCCAGCTTCGGGTATGCTCACCATCTGTGGCTTTCAGACTGTAGACAAGACCGATAGCTAGATATCCTTTAGCCCTGAATTCAGCCGCCTTCTCACCCATATCAACCACCATCTTAGCAAAGCGCTCACCCTCTTCCAGCTAAAACACACAAATACACACCCCATGTCATCACCATCTCACTCTTCATAGACAGTCTAACAGTAACGGATTTACAAAGTCATAAACAGGTCAGTGTCAGCACATATTTCCCATGATTCCTCTTTCATTACCCAGTGCAGGTTTCCAGTACACAGCTTGACAGCCAGTAGAGGAATGGTGGGATCATCAGGCTTCAGTCTCATACACTCCTTCAGCACCTTGACTGCTCGAGCAGACTGCACACACACACACACACACACAAACAGACACACACAGACACACACACACATACACACACACAAACAGACACACACACACACACACACACACAGTGCAAACCGGAAACACCTTTGATTTATTCATTGGTTTAATTTATTTGGTTGATTTATTTGTCTCAGAATTAGGGAAAATAAGTGAGTGTGAATCTGAATTGAGGTACCAAACAAAATGCAATTCGAAATAATACTCAATAATTCAATTAGTACAATTTAAATTCACACTCACAAAGCAAATTAATTTGAATGACATTCTTAATTGTAATTTCTGAATGCCGCACCACCCTGATACACAGTGGACCAAAAGTGGAACACTGACCTTCCCAGCGGCCATCAAAGAGAGAGCGAGCTGGAACCAAAGATGGAATTCCTCAAAGGCAAACTTCATGGCTCTCTCGAGACACTAAAGAGAGGATAAATTAAAATATGTCAGATAAGAACTGAAAACAAAAGCTCTGATGAGCCAGACACACACATGCATACAGCATCTTCAATGGTCAAACACAGAGCCAGGCTGTGTCCTGTTGCAGATTACCCAGAATGCCATGGGGCGTCCAGCAGGTCTCTGAAGCATTACAGTTAATCACACTAGCAGCTTAGCAGAGAACAATTCATTCAACAATTAAATTATATAATAAACAGCCACACACACACCCGACTTTGCGGAGTTTGTATACGCATTAAATATGAAAGACTCTTGGGGACTTGTTCTTGCAATCCTTGAGTTTAAGACACAGCATAAAAACCTGCATCACAAAGTTATGCTGAGACCAATATTAACAGCCTCAGCCTGATCAACAGATGCTTTAATGGGGTGAAAAATCTGCTCAGGTACAGTAATTACAGTTTCACACTACAGACCACACAACAAAATCTCAGCTTTTTATTTGCCCGTTTTTTTCGGTCAGACTTTTGCGCTAATACAGAATCCAAAAAGATATTTAAACTTTAAGTGTTTCATAAATAATTATTGCTTAAATTTATTTGACAGTCTCAGTTACACGTATATCCTACATGTTGAGTTCTAGTGTAACTAACTAACTAAATGTTTTTTGAACAGGTAAAATTAGATTAAGTGTGAATAAATAAACGCTATAATTTACATTTAATGTCCAAAAATGCACATACACACCAGTCAACCAGTTTCACACACCACACACACTGTGAGAGTCTAAAACGCAGTTCTGTTCTTGTTACCATAACAACCACACCAGGACGTTTACAGTAGCTACTCCTGCTAATGTGTACAGTGACTCTGTATGTTGCCATGGTGACGGATGTGGGTGGGGCCTCACCTCTGACAGCATTTCGTACTGTCCACGTCGACCGAGAGCAATGGTCAGCAAGTCGTACACCAGCGAGGCGCTCTGCAGACTGATGATTCGGTCATTATTGTGCTCAGGGATTCGGCTTAACACAGCATCTCTGTTAGCCTGTAATACATACATGTACATTTAAATCAACACAACTCTCACTACCGCAACACATGCTCACTCCCTAAATTGTGGCACAGTTAAAGCAAATGAAGCAAAAATCATTTAAGTTGAAAGGAAACTAAAGGAAACAAAAAGAGGATCTAGAACATGTATAATTAAATCAGGTTTTCTGTTGAGTTCCAGCTAACAGAATCTTTGATGCTCAGACATCATTTATAGATCCCAGATCCAGTGCCGGCAGTGAAACCAGAGAAAATTTAGACTAAATTAGACTCACCATAGACTCGCTGATTAACAGCAGGAGTAAAGCCTCCTCGGAGTTCTCCTGCGGACAAAACAAGCTAGAGAGAAAAAATAGTTTATTATTAAATAATAATACTCGCTCTCATCTGAATCTGCTGTGAGATGACTCAGAAAATGAAAGCAGATCATTAAAGTGTTACACATGTTCACACTGAATTCAAAACTGCTGCGTGACGGAAAAATCACATCCAATCAGAAACCTTTACTTAATAAATACTTGATATATGCAAATATATTCAGATAATATATAGAGGGCGGGGCTAGCCAGCACAACAAAATGTTGTTCCTGGTTAATAAAGATAGCACTACACAGGTAAAAAGACAAATACTGAGATAAGAAGAGATGACAGAGAGTGAGAGACAGAAGGAATTAAAAATAGAACAAGGGGCGTGGTCTTACTTTTCCCCTGAATAGATGCGTGGGCGGCGACTGAGGGCGTAGTCCTTGATGTGAGGGGCGTGTCTAAGTGGATCGTCCAGAGGGGACTGGTGAGGGGGATCTTCCAGTGGGTTCCAATAACTCTGTTCACACATTCCCCTCAGCAAGATTTCTGCAAGCTGCCTGGCAATAGTCTAAACACATATACATGTTTTATTTCGGCCCAGATCAAACGTGATTGGCTGAAATTTATTCATAACCTTTCCTAAACAGATTTCTCTGAAATAAGATGTATTATGGATTAACCTAATTATGCACTTTGTAACACGTACTCATACACACAAACACACACACAGTTTTTTTGCATGTCTTGTGTGTGGTTTAAAGCACATACGTGTATAGGATATATATGTATATATCATCATACAGTATACAGACATACAATCATCACGCCTCACCATTCGAAGGTTCTGAGTGGTCCTGGTCTCAACGGCTCGGAGAATTTCTCGGAAACGACCGACACCTCGGGTCAGATTACTGCAGTGATGGGAAAATGGAGGGAAAAAGGGGAAAGAGATCCATTAAAACACCTCTGGAGATCTAAAGTAACCTGACAGCTGACATCAACAAATTTCACATCAACTCCACTCATCTGTTGATCTCCTTTACAAACTCACACACACACACACACACACACACACACACACACACACACACACACACACACACACACAGAGCTTCAGGCCAGGTCAGAACTCTTCTATGATTTAATGAGCTCTAGCATCAAACACTCACAGTAAAGCGGTCGCTTCTCCACAGACAGGAAGTTATAAGAACCTGTAGGGCATATTGAATACAGTCTACAAGAACAATTACCATTAACACCTAAATAAATTATCTAACAATTAGCGAATGTGAATGTGTGTTGTTATTAGCATGATATAGTGTCTGTCAATGACCAGAGTCAATATCTCTATTAGACTGCAGGGTTTCCATAGCTACTCATATAAACACACACACACACACACCAGAAATGTGTGTAATCGAACACAAAGGGGAACATAGCTTAAGGTTGTTGAGGTGTGAAGTATAGCAGTAATGTATGTGAATGCAGGGACACTTAAAATAGAACTAACATTGAGAGAGACACAAGTATTAAAATAGAGAAACAGGCACAGAAAAGACTGCAAGAGACTTTTACATTTATGCATTTGGCAGACGCTTTAATTCAAAGACACTTAGAGGCATTTTAAGACCATTTAACAGTATGTGTGTGGGAATCGAACCCATGACACTTATTAGCATCATGCTGTACCAGTTGAGCTACAGAAACTACACTGACAGAGACAAAGCAATTTGGGGTTGTTTCTAAACAACCTCTTCAACCTTCCACACAGCCAAACTTATGTCGGATTGCTCAAGCAAGCAGATGTTATGAAAGCACCAGCAATATGGAGTTTAACCTAGTAACCTTTGCATATTAAACTTAACCAGAGAAATCATTTTAACATTAAAACTGGTTCAGATTTAGCATCACCCTGATAGCACACAGAGAGCGGAGGAATATACAAATACATGATCCTGTACAGTTTGCGTGTGGTGTGAGGTTTAAAGATGTGGCTTTAAATCATTTATGACCTTAACAGAAACATTACCCACAATGCATCACTGCAGTGGTCATATTTCACACGGATGCATTACAAGCACTGACAGATACCTCACCTGCGTCCATATGGAGGATCCTACCACACGCTCAACTGCGCAAGTAAACAATGGTGCAGAGATTTTCATAAACAAACGCTCACATTTGCATTTATAAGGCCACCTCACATCTCACAAGAGAGGTGCCAACCACTACAATAAGGTAAAACTGATAAATGCATCTCTAGTTAGGACGCACAAGGCAGAGCACAGCAGCCTCTAGACTGGACAACAGGCCAGAGCAGAAATCAAGATAAGGATCAATAAGAGAAGGATAAGTTTAGTCAACACAGTTTTTACAATTAAGTCAAAGGTCTGGTTATACAGGACAACAACATTAAACACGGAGTAGACAAACACTCACCCATTTTTGAAATGGATAACATGGGCTCTCTGAAGTCCGGTCTCCAGAAAGTAGCCAAGTTCCTGTTCCTGAGAGACCGGGCCAGGCTTTGGACTGCGGTTCTGAATGCCAGCACTGAGGGCCTGAAGACAAGACATCAATCACTGTCAGTCATTATCAATACAAACTCCATCTTTATTTCACGGTCACTGCAGATATTCCATTATCTTTCAGCTGTTTATCAAATACAGAGTGCATCTTTAAAAAAGCAGAGAGACACACTTGTGTACTATATTTTCTCAGGAAACAGGTTTAGACAGGATGTGGTTTGGATGGTGTGAGTTTTTTTCATTCTGTCATGAAGGTTAAACGTTAAGCTTCAACTGCACCTAAAAATTCAACGTCAACACTGCAGCAGAACACAAGCTCTCCACTCCTGCCATCACTCACTCTTTCTTTCTCTCTCTCTCCCTCTCTCTCTCCCTCTCTTTCCCTCTCTCTCTCTCTCTTCCCACCAACACAAAATCGCAAGAAGTAAATAAACACAGTTCGGTGGAATAAATCTGTGCGCTGCTCTTCCAAAAAAACCTTCTACAGTGGAGACAGACACTGTTGTCATTCTGAAAGAGAATGACCTTTGACCTGTTACAGGCCGTGATTGGGAATTAAAGTTCACAGGCAGGACAGGAAGAGATTAAACTGATGGTTGGCTGTCTATCATCACAAATCTGTCCTCTGCTACACAATCACTCCGTTACATTTCTACTGTCCATCAAAAATGGACAAAACACAATCAGGATTAAAACAAACACGGGCCAGAGAAAACTCAGAACAGCGATACATGAAATAAATTAATATTTTTTTCCGAAAGACATTCTGGGTTAATCCATAAAAATGAATAATACTGTTATCGATAGACAGATACTTTATTTATCCCGTAGAAAATTCAGGCATCCTTTAGCATCCATGACATGACATTCACAAGACACACACAAGTACTCCAAAAATCTAAGGTAACAAACAAATACTCTTATAAATCTAAGGCAACAAAGATAAGTTGTAAATATAAGTAGTAATAATTTATTATCTGAATTACTATGTTCATTTGAAAAGCATATATAGCATAAAACAGATACACACACACACACACACATACATACATCACAATGTCATTAACTTTGATGTTCATTAATATCATACATTCAGAGCATCAGAAAAGTTCAAATACCTTTTCTACCTCCTGGAGATAGAGCAGAGCGATGTCTCCAGACTTCTCATAGCAAGTGATGATCTCCTGATCTCTGTCTGTGTTATGATTGGACAGCGACGGGGACGCCGCCGGCACCTTCTCCAGACAAAGACCTACAAACAACAACAACAACAACAAATGACTCACACATGCCCAGAGCAAGAAGGGCACTCAGGGCTGTTCTAGTGTTCCTGCAGTAACATTAGAAGAATGTTATCTTATGACAGTTCATTTCAATTAGGCCTTAAGACGATCATTGACGGTCTAACAGCTGTTCTGTTCAATTTATTACTGGCTTAATATGAAAAATGTTGTGCTTACATAAAGCCACAGAATAGCAAAATACATCAAATGTTCCAGTGATTTGGATTCTTAGTCCATATCTAAATAATTATGTCTGACCCAGTCTGGCGGATCAAACAAAATGTTTGTGAATTTGTTTGGTGCTGCGCAAATCAAACACTTCATCTTTAAGGGTCTAGAACACCAATAATTCTAGACATGGACTATATTAATCCTGAATTCAGAATTACCGAGCATGTGAGCAGCTTTGCACGCCCTTGACACAAAGCTCTCGGTTTCCCAGAATTCAGTTGTGTGAAACAAACACCATCTGCACCAGGAACAGGCAGCTAAAATTCGATGTTAATTTCAATTCGCTAATGAAACATTTTAATAGGCTATCATGGTTTGATCTTTATTAATTCAGAAATGATGGGCTTCATTAACACACTCCATGTTTGCATCCTTTGTTGCTGCAGGACACAGGAAGTGAGACCCTGAAATATACATGTGTGTGAAAATCAAAGACCTCAAACAAACCAGGACAGCTTTAAATGTTTTAGCATCAGCAACGCTGTTCTTAGCCGGATCTGTTGCCTTGTCTGGGTCAGCTGGGAGCCAATCAGTGCCGCCAGAGATGTCACACAATCTTGGCCTTTTAAAGCCATATCTTAAATCTGTCTCTGCTTGAGAAAATCAGGCCAAAGACAGCACTCAGGTGGCTGTTAACATGATGAGAGTTGTTTGTTTGGCTGCTGTTAGTATTGAGTTCTTGCTACGGATAAACTTTTCATGACAGTACGGCTATGTGGCAGGAAACAGAAACTGTAGCCCTACTAACTACATTCTAAACGGCATCAATAATAGATAATGCTATAAACAGATATCACGGAGTGAAGAAAGCTAATGACAATCCAGAACGTTCCGGCACAGTCACACAATGATTCCGAAAGGAAAATAGAGCCACATAACTCATTATGATCAATGCGGTAATGACAACATCCTAATTAAAAGTGCACTGTGGAGTCACAGCAAGTCAGAGTTAAAGATAAAGTGTGAAAATGCCACAATGGAGTATTTTTGGTCCATAATCATTTTCGCAATTTTGTTTGGTGTTGCTAGCAGTGCAGAAAAAAACACATTTCACCTCTAAATAAAAGTTAAATGTCATGACTAAGCAGGGCAGAGGGATTTTCTACAGCCTTGTTGTTCCACACCGATGCCCACAGGGAAGAAGCCAAAAAACAGAATGTGAAAGATAAAGCGTGTGTTTGTGTGTGTGTGTGGGCACCAAATGTCCTCACAAGGATGGTAAAAATCACCCACACCCACACTGTGGTTCCCTGCAGTGATCCCGAAGAGGAAAATTGGGAAACTATTAAACACATCAAATGATGCTTATTTGAAAGTGTAAAAATGTTTAGGGTGAGAGATTAGAATATACAGTTTGTACAGTATTGCAGTCATTATGTCAATGGAAAGACATAACCACAAAGGCAACTAAACAAACGTATGTGTGTGTGTGTGTGTGTGTCTGTATGTGTGTGAACAATCTCTTTGCCTTATATGGACCTGCTACACAAAAGGCCTGAACTTAGCCTAGAAGCTTTACAAAGGCTCATTTTCTTCCATTCTGACACACATAACACTTTCATCATTCTCTCTTGGCTCAAACACTGCTGCGTTCCTCTAAACACACACATATTCCCTGTCCACCTTTACAGGTTTAAAGACCCATTATACTAGCAGGATCCTGGTCAATCCCATTCTCAGCCAGTCTCTTTAATGACCTGTATAACAGACGCAGTAAATCCGATGCCCCAGAACAGTCTGTGACAAGCAGCTCAGAGCAGCAAAAGGCAGATTTTATAATTCAGGACGAGGGTTTAATATACACTGGAGAGAAAGCAGGAAGTGGCAGTGAGACGTGGCACACGTGTGTGTGTGCGGTCGCTGAGAAGCAAAGGATGATTAGACCCCCCTCGTGAAGGCAGCTGTCAGTCACAGAGATGCTACAAGGAGACTGGATGAGACGGGCTGTGTGCCACCCTGCGGTTTTTCCCCAAAGGCCCACAGAACCACAGATCCGTCAGAGGTCAGATCAAAGACCTCACACTGCGGTCTTGGCAAAGACTTGCTGTGCTTGATATAACTGCGTGTGTTTGATTTAGTTGCAAACACACTTTTCTCTGCAGACCCTCACACACAAGTCGATGCTGCCACCTAAAGGTTAAAATGTGAACTGCAGAAAATTCTGCAGCATCTCTTTTAAACAAACTGAAACAAGCCTCTATAAGTATAACAACATTGAGTTTAGTGTGTTATAACCCTTTGAGGTCCGTTTGAAAGGTGACACTGTAGAACAGGAAAATAAAACATATCTTAATGAGGCTGTCAGAGGCTGAACTGAACTGTACAGGAGAGCAAGAAAACTGATAAATAAAACATGCAAAAAAAATTTTTTTACTTAAGTTTTATTTTTATTTTTAAAATAGGACATAAACGAAACAAGCAACAGCAAATATTCTATCAAAGGCCTTTTGGTGGATGCTTCCGCTTTTTGATGAAATATGGGGTGATCTAAATGATCCAAAATTCCAGAATATGAATTCCACATAAGCATGGATTTATGCTTGCAGTGTGACATCTCAGCTCACAGCAAACATTCTCAGAATGCTGGCTAATGGTCTCTAAAGTTCTTTTGAAGTTATATAAAATGTTCCTGCAGTAACATTAGTAGAATGTTATATATATCATATCAATGTTATTTAGTATTTAGTGGAATGTTTCGAAATCGTTACAGAATTAAAACTTTCTTATAACCAAGCAACGTTAAGACAGTATCAAAAAAAATTGAAATTTTAAATGATCCAAAATAGTATTTTTTAATGTTTTTGTTATTAATTACAATATTACAGAAACATTCTTACAACCTAAATTTGTTAGCTGGGACTTGCCTTGTAATGTAAGTGTTAATTGTTTTGACAGACAGAAATACAACAAAAAGAAGGAAGCAGCTGTCTGACCTTTGGTGGCGTAGGCCTCTGCGATCATGGAGAGTCTGTACACCGGAGCCCCAACCAGCTGCATCTCATCCAGACTCACATGGCTGTACTGACTCAGTGCATCTCTGTAGTCTCCCTCCACATAACACAGCTTAGCCATAACCAGACTGGCCTCCTGCATGTATTCAGGCTGGGAGAATGAAAATAAACACACTGCCGCAGTCACACACTAAACCAAATCAAATATAGCAGAAATAGAACCACACATATCTTAAACCTGTCAAACCCTCCTTCCAGTACTTCATTTAATCACGACAAATAATTTAATTAGCACTTAATTAATCCATCAACATAAACAATGTTTTCTTTTGCATGATAAGATTTTTCTCATTTCTAAGTCACTTTACATTATTTCAGACTTCTAGAAAATCTTTCAGTCCAGTTAATTATTCGTGACAGGTCTCACTGTGGATCAGATACACTGATGAGGCACAACTGAGCAAAACTTCATACTTCACTCTCACCTTTAAGTTTCCCCGATCAAGCGCAGCTGTCAGGTGTTTGCGAACCTCCTGGAGGCGTGGACGAGGTCCGCGGGGACTGGTTCCCTGCTTGATGGGGTTTTCTTTCAGGTACTGCTGGAGTTTGGCTTCCCCCAGCAGAAGTTCCCCGAGATCATCTATAACACAAGCAGGACACAGTTCACAACTGATGAAATTTGAAAAATGATGTACTTGTTATTGTCTGAGGCAGGTTATTAATAATAAAGAAGGGTATTAATAATGAAACCTTAGCCATGTAATAACAATATTTAAAATGATTAACTTTACAAACGGGTAAAAGGTTTGTGTGCATGAGAGAAACAGATGAATGAAAGCTAGTGTACAAGCTGAATCCGATCCTTCACCCGCAGGTCTCGAAACCTTCTTTAGTTTTATGAGAATAATCAATAGCGCTCATTACTATTCAGGTCACAATTTAATTCATTGTTTTAAATCTAAATGTGTCACTGTAACTAAACCAAATCATACAATCTGACATTTTACCTTTATAATAAACTAAACCACGTGATGATGTTTATTAACTTATTAGACTAGCTGAATACAGTTATTATAGAAACAAACGTAAATGAATGGACACAGTTCTTTCAGTGTACAGAGCAGTTGTATATCTGATACAAATATCACATTTTAAACACCCTAAAATCAGATCAGTCATTCAATGAGTCCTTTAAAGAGTAGCTACATGTATAGGAATGATTTCTGCCCACCAGGCCTGACACATATACACTGTCCGGGCTAATAGGTTTAGCCTAAAGATGCACAGAAAACACACGCACCGTTTGAGATCAGTTTCGCAGACAACTGTCGCACAAGTTCTGGTATCTTGTCCCATTGTCCCTCTGATCGACAGCGCTCTATTTCAGTCTCTAATCGCGACCCGGACTTTCTAGCTGTCATCTTTCTGCCACCTCCAGACCAAAACAC